>OX638369.1:12763850-12819065 GCA_951812925.1 Calliopum simillimum
ACTTTTTCAATTCGAATTACGCATTGTTAAATCGTGTTTAGTGTCTCTATAAACATATGTTTACGGGCAACACGGTTTAGAACAGCTGTTTTATATATTTCATTTTAGAAGAAGGTGTTAATTAAGAGCAACTCGTCTAAACTCTACTTCATACATTTATAAAAAAAATGGTTTGGCAAGTTTGCAAAAAAAATTGACAAATGAGGAGTGATTTTTCAAAAGGGCTTATAACCAAAACGAGACAAAAGTAATGCCATACACATTATTTGCATAATAATCAGTTATTGGATAAATATGATTTTTTTAACTAATTGTCATTAATTTCACTACATCAAGTAAACTTTTTGTGATAACAGAACCCAATTTTATTTATTTATTACAAAGTATCAGGCAATTAATATTATGACATTACTTTTGGTTATAAGCCCTTTTGAAAAATCGCTCCTCAAATATCATTATACCCTACACCCAGGGTATATTCACTTTGTCCTTCCGTTTGTAACGCAGAGAAGGAGGCGTGGCAGGTATAGAAAAGTATATATATTCTTGATCAGCGTCACCTCCTGAGTCGATATAGCCATGTCCGTCTGTCTGGCTGGCTGGCTGGCTGGGTGGCTGGCTGGCTGGCTGTGTGTTGAAATACACTTTTTGGGAAAACTGAGCAAGATAATTCAATGAAATTTGGTACACTGCCTCCGTCGTCAAAGTTAGCTCGGGGGATTGAAAATGAGCAAAATCGGTCAACGGACACGCCTACCGCCCATACAAAAATTATATTCAAAATGCAATTTTAGGAGTATTTTTCACGACAATGCAACCACAATACATATAAGTACTACGAATTGTAAGCGCAAGCTCTGATAAAAATTTGAGCGAATTCGGACGAGAGGGCGTGGCACCTCCTATATAAGCAAAAGCTTCAAAACGCTATACTGAAAGCGTTTTTTGAGATATTCGAACCAAATTTGACTCAGACACTAAGAATCATAAATGAAAGCTCTCAACAAAAATTAAGTGAAATCGGACCAAGGGGCGTGGCACCTCCCATATGAGCAAAAGTTTCAAAATGCTATACTGAAAGAGTTTTTTGAGATTATCCAACCAAACTTTCAAATACTAAAGACTAAAAATGCGCGCTCTAAGCTAAAACTAGAAGAACTCGGACGAGAGGGCGTGGCACCTCCTATATAAGCAAAAGCTTCAAACGCTATACTGAAAGCGTTTTTTGAGATATTCGAACCAAATTTGACTCAGACACTAAGAATTATAAATGAAAGCTCTCAGCAAAAATTGGGTGAAATCAGACAAGGGGGCGTGGCACCTCCCATATAAGCAAAAGATTCAAAATGCTATACTGAAAGAGTTTTTTGAGATAATCCAACTAAATTTCACTCTGACACTAAAAACTATAAATGCAAGCTCTGAACAAAAACTGGGTGAACTCGAACAAGAGGGCGTAGCACCTCCCATATGAGCAAAATTTTAAAAATACTGCAGTGTAGGGTATTTAATGTTTGGCCAGGCCAAATTTTACACCCTTACTAGTTGAAATTAACTTCAAATTCTGACAGCTGTTTTCTTGACATGCTCTAAAAAGTGTGTCAATTTGATTCATTTTTTTGATGCTGCACTCGGCAGCAGACAAAACGAAAGAAGTCAAAATAATTTTTTCTTAATTTTTTTCTAAGGAAAATTTTTACTTTTTAGAAAAGTTTCTTGTTTTGAGGCGAAAATACCACTGTGCATCGTTGCGCTCTTTTTTTCGCGCTTAAATTTCAATTCCCACACCACCAGCATTGCCAACTGCAATAATTTTGCGCTTGAGGGCATTTTCGCCTTTTTTAGATTTTGTGTGTGCTTTCTTTGAGTGGAGTAAAGGATATTTTGAATTGGGTGGTGCTTGTGAAATGGTTTGTGCCAACTTAGTAAAAGGTGCAAATTTAATTATTTTTTTTTTTGTTTGGTACACTTTTTCTTCTTAATATTTTTCATTATTTTGCTTAAACTTTTTCTTTGCTTGCGTTCTTTTTTTTTGCTACAAGTTGTTAATTGATTTTGGTTTGTTTTAAGATTTCATTATAATTATTTTTTTTTGTTTCTGCAACTAAATTTTCTCAACAGCGCGTGTTGTACCCTTTTTCTCCGGGTAGATATTGCTGTTTCTTAAGTTTTCTGTTGAAAAAATGTGTTTTTTTTATTGTATTCTTTATAAACACAAATAACACCCTTAAGAAATTCAGTTTCTTTGTAATATTACAATAGCAACAACAACAAGAACAACAACGATTTCTTATAATCATTTCCGTGTTTTTCTTGGGCACACGTTTCCCATACTTGAATGCGCACATTTGATTCGATATTCTGTGGATATGTATGTAGTTGGTGCTTCAACTTATCGTATGTTGGCTGCTTTATCTTTTTTGTTTTTGCGCTTAATTAAATATTCATCAAACAAAAGAAACTTTAAAGCTCATGAAGAAATTCTTATGTGTATTTGTTGTGTTAGTGACCCAGTGAGAAATTTGTGATTAGTAGATGGTTAGGCTAAATTAATGTCCGTTTCCACTTGTTTGGTACGGAAAGCTTTTCGGACTAAAACTTTAACTAAACGAACACTCATATTGTTTACCACACAAAGAGATTTTTTTATGAGAAGTTTTAGTTGGCTTCAAATAAACCAAATAAGTAGATAACCAAATAAATGTCAGCTTGGCAATTCTGAATAAAAAGAGATTCCAGTAAACGAAAGTTTACTTGGGGTTCTTTCCTTCTGTGATAACCTAAAAAAGCTTCATAATATTATTCGCGCTTTAAATAATTTGATACTCAGCCATTCCATGCATACTTGACGTCAATGACTTTTGGAGCAAAATAAGAGGTCTCCTCGAGGCATAAATATTGGTCTATCGTAGCTTAAGATCGACCCCTACGTTCGGTCAAAAAAAACATTTTTTTTTTAATTTTCTTGCAAAAGCGCATCGTTTTCGAGGCGGTACGGTGGACTTTTTGGTTGTGATACGGTCTAATGCATAGCGTAAAAATTTGCTACATGGTTTCGTTTCAAATCCAAACCATTAAAAATGGCGTTTTTTGTGGATTCTGGAGGGATACATAAAGTGGAAAAATCGTTCATGTTCAGATCATTTTTGGAATGGTATTGATTCAGCACAAGGTACACGTATATTTTATCGCAATAAAATTGTCTTCTTTCAAAAAAAAAAAAAAACAAAAAAAAAATAAAAGAGAAGATCTATAAGTAGTTCGTGCACAGTGGGAGAAAAGGCTAATCTAGCGGCGTTTAACTTAATTTTTGGAATTTAGAATTTCAGAAAATTGTATTTAGGTACCGTTTTCTAATACCTCAATGTGCTTATTTGTGCTTTATATAGCACTATGCATTAATTTCTAGTAGCCTTTAATAGTTTTCAGTGGAGTGCAAGTTATCCTGTTCGATCGTGTTCGGGCTCAATTTGATTTTCCTTATTATTATGATTCTTTGTGACTCTGATATACCTAAAATGGTGAGCCAGATTCCGTCGATCGTTTTTATTAACCTTAGTACTAAAAATATAATAAAAATAGTAGGGGAAGGGTACCGGGTGTGGGCACCGCTTAATATTTGTCAAAACAGCCGCATTTGTTTTCTGTCAAAAGTTACGGGGGGTGTCCACACCCGAACCCTGCCCGCTGGCGGTACTCTTCCCCTTCTTTTTGCCAAGTACCAAAAAACTTACCTAATAAAACTTGCTAGTAGCATAACCCATTGCCTTTCTAAAGGAGGTCCAAACATGAAAATATGTTAAGAAAAGTCGAAGTTATTGACATTTTTGTAAAGCCATGTAGATTGCTTGCGTTTATTCATGTACCAAATTTCATCTTGGAAGTTATTAATTAAATTCTGCTAGATAGCCTATTTCTCCTACTGTGCCTTGGTTCGCTTTGAGTACTAAAAAAGTAGTACAAATATATTCTGGAAGGTCAAATTGATAAATCATAGAGCGTTTATTGTAATTTTAGTACTAAAACATTATTAATATTATTACTTTTCGCCAAATATGAAAACCAAAAAAGGACCATATGGCAACCCTGAAAGTTTTTGTACAATCTTCAAAAAGGTTTTAGAAATCAAAGCCATCATACTCTATATCATCAATTAATAAAAAAATACAAAAAATAGTTGATGACAATAAAAGGCATGTTTTGGTAAATTTTTCGGAGATTCACCAATAAATTTATTGTGGCTTCATTTCTCATTGGTCATATGGCAAGTATGTATTTTTGTATTGCATAGCATGTAAAACAAATATGCATAAGAATTAATTTCACACACGAGTTATCTATCTCCTTGAGCAAAAATCCTTCTTACTACGCATTTTCTTGTTGCTTTACTGCTCCTGTCCAAACTAATCAATACAACAAATCACTGACGCTTTTACGCGCTCCCCCCCATCATTTAAATCACATGCATCCTTTTGCTTGAAATCACTCTACTCACACCCCATTAGGAATACATTGTACATACATAATTGCCACTTCTTGGGTACTTCTTCGTCCTTTGCTAAATGTATTTAGTTTTGTGTGGAGGAGGGGTTGGTCTACCGCCACAGTCCTTTTTATTCCCTTTTGGGACATTAAAATCTCATTTCCCAGTATTTCAAATGTAAAATTTTAAGTGTAAACTTTTAGCTTTTTGTTTGTAATCTTGATTTTATTTAAAACATATGCAAAGAGTGGCAACAACAACAACATCGAAAATAGCAACAACCAGAACTACAACAATAACAATGGGGAAAATCAATTACCACAACAACAAGTAAAGTTACAACAACAATAGCAAATAGATAAAGTTTTAAATTATTTTTGACTGTAGTGCGGTGAAACTATTGAAATGGGTTTCGTCCGAAAACAGTTACATATTATTATTATAAAGGGTGTTTCGGAATTTTAAATTTTTTTAAAGTTTCAAATGTTAATTGTTGCAATGTTTATGATGGATGAATAAACCAGTCAAGAAAGGAACCGATATTTCCGATAATTCCAAGATACATAAAACTTATACCAATCGATAAAGAATATTCCCCTGAAAAACATCAAAATGAGTCCTCTCAATTTATTCAAGAAATTATGTAAATTGGGGTATTCCACGTGAAGTGCCTAGGTTAATAATTTTGATGTTTCTGATTTTAGTTATATTTGATAGTGCTATATCTATATACGTCCTCGATCCAGATACTAAATAATTTTTCAGTATAAAGTCTGGATAATGAGCTAGAAGGCTTTAAAAGTTTGATTCGAAGTAACGCATACCAGTCGATTAGTCATATTTTCAAAGTCCTCTTGCTCGTTAACCAGATTTCATACTGTAAAAATTGTTTGGGTTCAGGGGAAAATTCTCTATCCGTTGGTATAGGTTACAAAGGATACATAATCTTGGAATTATCGGAAATATCACATAAGTACGTACATATAGCCAGCTTCTAATTTGACAAGTATATTTATCGCTGACTCTGGTGAAAACGTTTTCAACAGCAGTTTGGTTGAGTAGTTAGTTAGTTTTAAAATTTTTAAAGAATTTTTTCGGCTAAAACTGTTTGAAATTTTCAGTAATTTTTCCGATATTTTTCGACATTTACTGGTGTTTCCCGTATTAATCGACTTTTCTTTAAAATTCTTTACCATACTTCGATGATTTTCGACTTAAATTTCGCAATATTCTGATATTGATTTTTCAATACTAAATATTTTTAAACATTGACGAAATTTTTTGACATATTGAATGACTTTTTTTAGCAAGGGTTCAAATTTTTCGTAGTAAAATATATTATTGATAAACATAATAAAATTTAAGTTTTTATAATTTTTCGGTCTTGAAAAATCCTTTGTATGTTATTGAGAAATACCCTTATTTCAAAGAATCCTAACTCAGTATGAGTACGTCCTATTAAGGATCGTTTTGGTTATTTGAATCCGTTGACACAAAGTAATTTTATTAATTGCTCTTTTTTTAACCACAAAACAATGATTTTTTTCCATTTTTAAGCAAGAATAACAGAGGCTCCAGATAAGATAGAAAAAATCAAGTTCAAATTGGTAATAAGGAGATTCCATTTAATTATATACGGTAATAACCGAGAACGAAAAATTATGTTTGGACTGGACGGGGGGTAAGGGATAGATTGAAAAATGGACCACCATTGTAGATCCTGGCAAAATCGAATTTCTTGTTATTTGGGGTTCTACCTATAAAAATCTGAGCTTTGTTTTCGGTACTCATATTTTGCATACTTACTCAAGTCTGTCTGGCGCACACTCTTTAAGGTATTATTCGACATTTGAGATTTATTAAATTTTCTAATGTCTACTCATCGACATATTTCCATACACGATTTTCATTGAATTTTTGGAGTTCTATCGACTTGTCTGATAATTTTCGAAAGGATTTAACTGTGAAAGGTATTTTTCAAGTTTCTGATATACTTCTGACACATTTTGACATCATTAAAACGCTTTTTTAGCGATACATAAAATTAAAATTTTGCCTTCTCAGAGGGCAACAACTTTTAGAAAATTTTAGAAAAGAACATAATATTTTGACAGCCTTCGCATGGGGCAAGAAAAGTGTTACATTTTTTTGAGAAAAGAAAACGACATTAAATATAAGTATAACTCCCGTTTTGAAAAATATAAAAGTATTCGGAACTTAATACGTATTGATACAATCAGAATATATTGAAAAAAAGGAGAAAAATTTAAAAAATCCGAACAATTTCAAAAAAGATATATAAATTACTTTGAGATAAGTCAAATGTCGAATAAAATGATGAAAAATTTTAAAAACTGTACAAAATTTTTTAAAAAATCTCAAAACGTCGTAAATTGTTGAAAAACGACCAACAACTTTTTTAGACTTCGAAAAGCATTGAGAAAATTTTAAAAAATAACATCGAAAAATTCTAAAAATGCTGAAAAAATCGAGTCATGTTGATAAAACCTGAAAATAATGTAATCATTGAATACTCGCTCTTATCACAAAAATTTGCTGTGAGTATCCTAAGGGTTGCGTAAGTTATACAATTTGAAAAATCCTTAAATTTTACGAAACTAACATTACATATTTTCTGTTCATTAAATAGCGTATTATTATAGAAAGCTTTGTCAAATAAAACAACAACGTCAACAACAATAACGAGCGGACCAAAGACATAAAGTAAGTGCTAAGAAATACGAGCAGTAGGTATCTGTATGCTTATGTTTTCTAGAGACAATCATAATATGCCACTGCCAGAAGAAAAAAAATTATTAGCTGTGTCCCAAGGATGGTAATAATTTTCTTAGCTGATTATGTACGAACACGTCTCAAATAGTTTCCATAATGTGGGAGAGGGGTGTGTGAGTTAATGAAACTGAGTTGGCATTTTGTGAGGAAACTTTCTTAGAGAAATTATCTATGTTTGTTTGTTGTTGACAACAAATTTACAATTTCACACTATATATATATATTTTGAGGAGGCAAAATTGATTGCCTCTAATAACAATTAGAAAAGGGTTCCTCATTTATTTGGATGTTTATTTTGTCATTAAATTGCCATTTATATGAAAATTGTGTTCTAAACAAGTTTTGTTTTACTTGATGTTACTATTTTTTGATCCAGTGATACATATTTTGTTCATAACAATTGATTTGAAATATGAAAAACTCCAAATCGAAATCCAAATGTTTACTATTTTATTTTATACAAGTTTAATAGTTTATCATACATATAATATATTTTTTATGATTTGGCCCCGTATCTCGGATTCACGTTACGTGCGCCACTCTTATTTATTTACTATAATCGTTTTTCAATAAAAAAAGCTACGTATCTTATCATCGTCTATATCTTTATTAAATTAAATTTAATTTGAATTTCAATCCTTACATATACGATTATAATATTGGGCTATTTCATAAACAAGGTACGACAAAAATATATTGTGACAAAGCAAACAATTTGTCTAAAAGTCCCATGACAAGGGTCGAAAAATATTAAAAAAGTAGATGACAGTTGAAAAGTTCATAAACGTCTGAGAATTCGAAAACTATGTTTAAAGTGGAAAATATTGAAGAAGTAAAATTTTCTGAAAATTCGAAAATTTTTGATTAAGATTTATCGATAAGTCGCAGTATTTGACAAAAACTACTACATAGAATCATTGTTACTTAAAGTTGAAATGTAAAACAATTTCCTGATGAGAAATGATATAATGATAATGATAACAATGTTCTTGTTCAATTTTGTTAAAAAAACTTTCTCCAGGAACGACTTTCAATAAAAAAAAATGCCCCCAGATATGGAAAAAAATTTTTGGTTTTGATTTTGGATTTTGAACTGGTTAATAAGATAATAAGATTTTTAATTTTATTTTTTTAGTTTTGACTAGACAATATCTCCAAAACTATAAAACTAACGAAAATTAAATTGCAGATTCCAATTACTCTGCTCAAAATCCATATAAGAATTTGAACAATTTTAATTTTAAAGCGCAAAAAAAGGTTTTTCCATTTCTAAGGACATTTTTTCTATTTAGGGAAGTTCCTGGGGGGGGGGGGGGGGGTTTGAAATATTTCTTCAAAAACTTTTATTTACCTGCTTTGCTAACAAAAGATGCTATGTATATTTAGTTAAAATGGAATACCCCTTATACATATTCATACTTGTTGCTGCACGAAGCTTGAAGGGCTCTCATGAAGGTTGCAACTGTGGCTACCATGTGCTATATACTATAAGATGCTGTCTATGCAGAATGCAATTCAATGTTGTTTTAATTGCAGTGCAATAAATTTAAAAATTTATATATGAAATGTTTCAAGCGACTATTCATTGAAAAATGAAAAAGGTTAGAATTGATATACGGCGTATGAGTATTCATAAAAATATTTTGATTTTCAAATCGCGATTTCTCATGAAAGTGTTTGGAGTGACTCTCTTTAGGAATTGCATGTTCTACAAAACAAATGATAAAATTTTTTCAAGGGCACATCGTTTCGGTGATATTTTTCAAAAACTATTTTTTTTAAATTTTAGGATTTTCAAAAAATATCTCCTTAACTATAAGTTGTATGTACAAAAGAAAGGGAGCACACAGTTTTTAGAGTATTCAATTTCCTATAAACAAGTGGTTTTACTTTTTTCGCAATTTAAAAATCAATACATAACGCTCATAAATACTTGACTGATTTACGCCGCATTGTAAATTATGATATAGCCTAAGCTATAAATCGTTCTAAAACAATTTCAAGGCCATTTGTATGGGAAATGCTACAATATCGTCCAACAATATTTTTCCCTAGAACTAACCCTTAGCGAGATATTTGGAAAAATAGGCGCCCTATGCTCCTCCTAGGAGTTAAAGGAGAATACATACATACATACGTCGGCAGTTTATATTTTTTCAATTTTATATAAATAGTAGATATAAAAAATAGTGTAGACAGCACAACTCAAGAAACTCAAGTTTTGAGTAAATGATGCAGAATTATTCATTATATCAAGGGTGTCAGCGTAGAACAAAAGTGAGCCAATTTTTGCTCGCCTACAAAAACAAGAATATTTCAATAATTTTTGAAATTTCTGAGGACTACAACACACACGAAAAGGTTTGTTGTTTTTTTTGAGCTCGTCAAAATTCGCGGAGTTAAAATATTTATGAATAATTGTTTTTGATGTTTCGCATAAAAAAAAATCAACAAACATTTTTCGTGTGTGTTGTAGTTCTCAGAAATTTAAAAAAAAATATTGAAATATTGTTGTTGTTGCAAACGAGCCACCAAAAAAACAACAAAAAATAGGTTTTGCGATTGTTGTAGTTCGAGGAATTTGACGTTGTTGTAAAAGCGAAAATTTTGCGCTGACTTCGCTTGGCTCAGTGATTTTAAAACGCTGACAACCTTGCATTATATCACGCTTCACATTGTGTGAAAATTTTATATTGAAACCTTTTTTATTTGAGAGCGCAATAACTTTCTCAATTGAAAACTTTAAACGTATTTTCTGCAAAATCGAGTTTTTTGAGTTGTGCCGTTCTTGTAGTAAATGAGCGATATGTATTTAATTTATAAAATTTTGCTAAAAATTCTAGATTATAAACAATTCAGTAATCAGTTGCTGTGCGTGTGCCAGTTATACCTAGCAGCAAAATGAAGTTCCTGATAGTTTGCGCTTTGATATTAGCCATCGTTGTCGCGGACGATCAAACTGGTCGTATTATCAGTGGACAATTGGCACAAGCCGGACAGTTTCCATATCAAGTATCAATTTCCTCAGTGTTTCCCGGTGATTTCTCTCTCGTCTGTAGTGGAGCAATTATCACACCTAATTGGATTGTAGCTAGTGCTCAATGCCTAGACGGGTAAGTACTGAATTTTGCACCAGATTGAAAATTCGATTCTTGCAAATAATGAGTTTATAAAAATAGTATAATTTTCATAAAGTCAACATAAACCATTTTAATTTTAGTTATTTTTTTTTTTACCACTAAATAGTTCCCATCATGTTACAATTGGCTATGGTTCTACGGTTCGTACGAGCCCACAAGTTTCATTGGCAATACCAAGCAGCGATATTATCATACATCCTGCATACTTTAACATTGCTTTGACGAATGATATTGCACTCATAAGAGTTCCAACTATTGAATATAGCGAATCTGTACAACCTGTTCAATTGCCACCGGAAACTGATGCGTCTTTGAGTTATACTGGTGAATTTGGTATTATATCTGGTTGGGGAAAAATAACCAATGCTGATGCTGGACCAAGTGATGATCTACATTATGGTCGCATGCCTATTATTAGCAATGATGAGTGTAAAGTATACTATATGGGTCCGTTAATACAAACTTCTACACTCTGTGCTTCGACTATGGATGGCGTATCATTTTGTGATGGTGATAATGGTGCACCACTTGTCTCAGAAAACACCGGGGAACTTTTGGGTTTGACATCCTTTGGTGCTTTATATCCGAGCTGTACAATGAATACACCAGATGCTTTTACACGTATTACTAGTTACTTGGGCTGGATTAAGTCAATAACGGGTGTTCATTACTAAGCAAGCAAATTTTAAATTTAGTACGAGTCTAAAATTATAGAAAAAGTCAATAAATAAGTGGAAAATAACGAAAAGTGAAAACCATCAAAAAAAGTTCAAACTGCGTCGGTTTTACATCATTACCCAGAAGCTTCGCGGAGGGCTGAATAAATTGTAAAAAATTTCAAATTAAATACAATTAAATCAAATGATAGTAAAACTTTCCAAATCGAATTAATTACAATTTGAGCAACTTGCTGAAGAAGTAATTTTTCATTTGTTTACAATTTACTTCATCAATACCATGCCATCCCCATGGTGTCTTCTGTTCAAACAAATAGAGGAAAAGCACAAAACAAATTGTCTTGGAAATTAGTTACTCAAATGTTTGCACAAATAAAACAGAAAGCGCATTCCAAAGGCAGCATCCATTCCATTATTAGTCGTCAAAAGTGATGACCCCGCCACTTGATATGGATACGCGTACGTTTGCACAATTTTAACAAAAGGACATGGTAAATCTACAGCCAATTAAATGCTTAAGAATGGATTTTCCAACAAATTTAGCATATCCTTAAAGAAAGCATGACAACGCAAGTTGGGGGCTAAAATATATCTAACGAATCATTAGAAACAAATTAACAAATAAATCAAATTTCAATGCCAGAGTGCAAAAATTTATTTGTTAAAACAATTTACAAAGCGTCAAACTTCCTTGGGATCGTTGTTGTTTTTCTTCTTAAAACACTGCTTACCCTTCATTGTTTTTTGTTTTGTAGCATTTAATTGCACGAAGTGTACACTGAAAGAAAAAAAATTGTTTTATATTTTGTTTCGAATATTCAAATATACAGGCATGTTCTGAAAACCGATTTACTTTGGAATCGGAATGAAAACAATTTTCAAGAGCTTCGCATTTCGATAATTAACACCAAATCGGATTTATGTTTCGCAAAATCGTATGGGAACCATTAGCAAATTTTATTTAATGAAAGACATATCCGGTTCCATCTTATTTGTCGTAATGCAGAGCTCTTGAAGATTGCTTTCATTCCGATTCCGAAGCGAATCGGAATTCAGAACATGCCTGATATTTTCAAATATACATATGTAATTTTCTAAGTTCTTTCCAAATATAACACATTCACACATTCCAGAGCTGTAGAGTATTTGGTATCAATTCATATAATCTTCGTCCACATATCTCGGAAAACTTATTTAAAAGTGAGTAAGATAAAATCATTCAAAAAATTCTAATGCGCATTAAATTTGGACAGATTTTTGTTTCGAGAAAAATTATATTACAGAAAATTTTCTCCTCAATTTGCATCTTTGTCAAACTTGGCACAGCTTTCTTTTAGAAAAATTGTACTTAAAATAAAATAGAGAAAAAATTCCTGAAATTTTGATATTTTTTTTTGAAATGGTTAATTCATATCAACTTTGCTCGATTATGTATATAACTCGTTCGCCAACTTAAAAATCTTTGAAAAACTAATGTTCCTATGAATAAAGAAATATTGTAATTTTCTACCAATTGTGATGTGAACAAAAGGAATGATCGTTCGTGTATTTTATATCTTAATTTTGGCTCACAAACTTTGTAATTTTTCTTTTTTATGGACTATAGTTTTCGATTCTGACTCAAATATCATTTTAGAGATCGAATGAGAAAGAAAAGATCCTATATCCCAGGGGATATAGGATCTTTTTTTTATTTGCAAGTTTTAGCAAAATTTTTTTAATGTCTTATTCAAGTGATTAACATTAAATATTAATATTAAATAACAGATATCATGGCAATGGTTTAATTTAAAATTGAAAATTTATAGCGAAATTTTCTTCGAATGCATTTATAAAAATATATTTAAAGTAGAGTTGCCGAGTATTTATTGTGGTTGCTACATTTTAGCCCAAATTGGTGAGGTTAGACAACTAAAACAACGGTTATAAGCTAAATAAAATGAGTATTTAGTTTCAACGATTAACGCAAAACAAAGTAATATGAGTCAAGGTGAAAATTATTATTACAATTTTTTACAATATTCTGAAGTTATTACTGCAAATTTGAAGTTATTACTGCAGAAATAGGGTATTATTACAGCTTATTTCAATGCCTGCTATATCCTATTCCTATTTACTGTTCACTTCCAAGCATGCAGATTTGATAAGAAGCCAGGTTCCTCTCTTCTCGAATATTATTTATTATTTTCAATACATTAACTGGCTTAGTGGCAAAATATTAAAATAATTTTAACTTTATGCACATTTACACACAAATATCTTTCTGATGGTGTATAATTCAAAGTCGTGCTCCATTTTTAACATAGTAAAAAAGGTAGGACAATTTTTTGTCTTGCGTACTAATATATAAATTTATATTTACTCATACACTTCTATAAAATATGTTATATGTATTTCTTTCCATTTGGGAACTTTTAGTACTTTTTTTGCTGTTTGGTACGAAATAGCAAGCCACATTTGTCATCCCTGGTGCGATGTCAGCGAAACGAAAGCAAAACGAAAAAAACATGTGTCAGTGTTTTGGTTTTTCGTCTTTCTCTTTGTGCTTTAAACTCTTTTCAGGCTTATGTAACCGTATATTTTATTGTTGTGAATATTGAAAAATTTGTATTAAATTTTACCTGGCTTAAATGCAAAAGTACCTGGAGACCGATCCCTGCTCGGTCAACAATCTGATCTTATTATTTTAGTCGATTGTTTTTATTCATAGCTATTTTTTGTGATGAAATTCGTATCTTTTCACCTTCAATGTTCATGCTTTCAAAATGATAACTAACCGATGAGAATAATAATAAGAAAAAACTCATAAAGTATCGAATGGTATAAAAAAATATCAAAAACTCCAAATTTTTTTTTGGTGAAATAGAATGCCCCAAAATAAATAAATGGGATATGCCACGCACCCAAAATATTTCGTCTTTTGTATGGGGCTGAAATATCTTATTTTCAAAGGAACATAACTCGGAAAATAAAAGTCATATTGGAAAAATCCGAAAGGATATTTTGATAAGGAAAAGCGTGGCTATTCGATGCCATTAATAAAAAAGAATTTCACCTTTTCTTGTAGTTACGCTGTAAGACTGAACGCAGCGTTTTCTTCAATTTCAAGCAAGGATATTTCAAAATCCTGCAGGTATAATGACAGTTCTGCTGATGAAGATGGATTCCGCATCAAAAATTAGATAAGACTGCATGTAAGGAATAAAAAGTTCATTCCATTTTTTTGTGCCTGAGTTATTTACCAAAGTTTTCATCGAAATATGTTGTACCACTTGCGAGAAATTGCATTTATTGTGTTTGACTTGTATGGGAGGCTCCACGCCCACAGGCGATATTTTGCCTACTTTCAGTTCGTAGGTGCCTAATAGCAAGTTGACTCCCTACAGTCAAATTTAGAAAGATTGCTTTAGTAGTTTTCTCTTTATGGCGTATTATATTTTTGTGGGCGGTGCCGCGCCCTTCAACGAGTTTTTTTAATATAACGACATATAACATATTATTACTTATTTTTGGGGGTACAATCTCTTAAATTTTCATTATAATTGTTGTAGTCGTTTTCGAGTAATATTGAATCAAAATCTTAATGGTTGAAAAGGGGGCGTGGCACTTCTTCGATACCACCCACTTTTCGGTTATTACAAGGCATTGCTAAGTAGTACCTACACACCAAATTTCATTAAAATATCTTGTAACATTTGCGAGAAATAGCATTCAACATATTTTGCTTGTATGGGAGGTTCCACGCACAACGCCGATATTTCACCCACTTTCAGATCAGAAATGCCTTATAGCAAGTAGGCTCCCCACAGTTAATTTCAGACTGATTGCTTTATTAATTTTCTTTTTGTACCGAATTATAATTTTGTGGGTGGTGCCACGCCCTTCAACGAGTTTTTCCAATATAACGGCATATTGCATTTTAATCTTTGTTTGCAGATGTAACATCTCCTAAATTTTCATCAAAATTGTTGGAGTCGTTTTTGAGTAATATTAAATCAAAATTTTCAATGGCAAAAAAGTGGGCGTGGCACTTCCTCGATTCCGCCCACTTTTTGGATATTACAAGGCATTGATAAGTAGTACCTGTACACCAAATTTCATTTAAATATCTTGTAACATTTGCGAGAAATAGCATTTAACGTATTTTGCTTGTATGGGAGATTCCATGCGCAACGGCGACATTTCGCCCACCTTCAGATCAGAGATGCCTTATAGGAAGTAGGCTCCCCACAGTTAATTTCAGAATGATTGCTTTATTAGTTTTCTTTTTATACCGAATTATAAGTTTTTGGGTGGTGCCACGCCCTTCAACGAGTTTTCCTAATATAGCGGCATATTGCATATTAATCCTCGTTTATAGAAGTAACTTCTCCTAAATTTTCATCAAAATTGTTGGAGTCGTTTTCGAGTAATATTAAATCAAAATTTTCAATGGCTAAAAAGAGGGCGTGGCACTTCTTCGATCCCGCCCACTTTTTGTCCGTTACGAGGTATTATTAACCCGTACCCGCTTACTAAATTTCATCCAAATATCTTATATGGTTTGCGAGTTATTACTAAATCAAATTTAAAATTTAAGGCTGTGCCACGCCCTCTGGTGGGCATTTACAAAGTTCAAACCTAGCTCTTTCTTCATTGCATGCTAATATCTAACATTACTTCAAGTTTCATTAAAATCGCTGTAGCCGTTTTCGAGAAAAAATATTGGCACAGAAATAAGTACAAAGAAACAAAAAAAAAAAAACAAACGTACAATTTTATCTCGTATAAGAAGAGAAGATATTAAAATAATTTTAACTTTGTGCACATCTGCACACAAAAGCTTTTCTAATGGTGTATAATTCAAAGTTGAAGTTCATTACTAACATAGTAAAAAGAGATGGACAAATTTTTGTCTTGCGTATTAATGTAGTGATATTTCCTATATCTCCCTCTATTCACGTATTTCTTATTTCAGCGATTGTTTCAGCGATGCCTTCAGACGTTCGTTTATCATGCAACCTTCAGAATTTCATTCCAATGCTTGACGACAGTTTTCCGCTGTATAGCACACCTTCCTGAGTTAACTATGAAGCTACCTACTATTGCCATCGATTGGACGAAGTATTCATGACCAAAATCTTGAAATAGTGTCATAATGTGAAATTGATGGTATAAAGTTGGATACATGATTTCATGTACATTAGTGCTCGTTTTAAGGTATTTTAAATTGTTGGTCGCAAAAAATCTTACCCCAATTGGTTGGCTTGTGGTCAATTTAATTCCCTATTCGATGTCATTTGCAAAAGTTATGGCACATTGACATTATGATATTACTTTTGTCTTCCCTTGCACTAGTGATTTAACTAAATTGAAAAAAATAACTTTAGTTTTTGACAGTGTAGCGTTCAAAAGTTTGTTATTTTGATGAATTCCATTGAAAGAAATTTCAAGCTTTGCAACTGTCAAATAGACAGGCGACGAATCCTAATGGTTCACTCACTGCTGCTACTGCCGCTGCTGTGGAAATGCGCTTAATTCCTTATGGAGGCTTAAGTCCACAAAGAAGCAAAAAGCAGCACGCGAAAAATCATTTATCTAAATTAATTCATGTCGTTTACATTTGAGAAAACAAATCAAAGATTAAGACAAACATTTTGGATGCGTACACTCACACACTGCGAGGCGAGTATGAATACGACGACAGCCAGTAAGGATATACAACGCAGGATATGCGTAAAGTTCAGCATGTGGCATTTGCAGGAATTTTCTTTTGTTTTTTTGTTGCAAGGGCTAAAGGCGTGATGCTTATAAAATTTACAAGACTCTGTAAAATAAATAAAGATTTGATGTTAAGAAATTGAAAATGAAGATCTCGTTGGAGATTACGGTTGAGCATAAAGTTGCAATGGCAATATTCTTAATTATACAACTTTTTGAATATCAAAATGAATGTAACATTGTCTTTTATTTGATATTCAAAAGTATTGACATGACAGCTTAATCTCTCTTGCAAAGGGGTTATCTTTGAAAATTCAACTGTCAAAATAGCAACCCTTGTCTTTTTATGGATGGAATTTGCATATCTATCGCTTAGCGATAATAACTCATTTTAACATTCCGCGGCGGCGGCGGCAAAACATTTTGAAAACAATTAAAATTTTATATTTCATATTCGCTGTTGGATGTCAAGCAGCTTTGCGCTGCGCTGCCATTTACAGGTAAACACACATAATACATAAATATTTCCAAAAATTTTCCAAAATATTACTACGTTATTGAATTGAATACCATTTCGACATACAAAATAATTAAGCGCTCGCTTTCAAGTTGTTGACACGAAAATTTTAACCCTTTTCGGTGATAGTGATTTTGCGCGTAAATGAGTGTTTTTCCCGTACATACCTACTACTAAAGTCATCAACCATTCCCTTACAGCCGTCGTCAATGTTCAAAATTTCCATCATCACAGTGACTCACCCACCATCAACGTCGTCTGTCAAAAATAATATTGGGAAATCATAATTTTGTTGAAATATTTCCGCGTCTCTCGACAGCCCAAACACAGTTACCCTTTAAATTTGGTTTTTAATTCTTGGCTGGGATGGGATGGTGTAATGCTGGCTGAAAAATTTCATTTTCCAATAATTAGTTATGTCAAAATCAGTCATATTTCAAAGGGATACCTATATGCATGAAAATTGCTCATTTTCATCTAAAGCGTTGCGTTGCTCTTTTTTTATTTTTATAAAGAGAGCTTTTGAAATATACAGATTTCTATTGATATGTATTTCGTCCACTAAGCTTTGAGTTTTAAAAGAAAAAATAAAGAATTAAAATTTTAATTTTAATTTGATGGGAAAAATCTATCATAACATTTATGTCGGGAATCAGAAAGCGAGGAGATACACGATTTTGCCAGCTCCTAGAAATCACTAAGTACTGTGTTGATGAAGAAAACATTTTACGAGAAATGTCGGATGTATAATATTTAGCAATCTTTGCACATATATGGTTGATTCTTCAAAAATTTACCATTCAATGTCTCGAGGCTCACAACTATGTTTAAATTTAAAATTTGATGTTTAATAAAGATACTTAACCAGAGCTTCCATAAGAATAGCTAACAAAAAATAAAATGGTTTTAGATATTTTACTATAAAATTATAACATAAAGTGCCAAAAACTCATTCTCCGTCCTGTCCCTAAATTTATTTATTTATTTGTTCGTTTCGTATATTACGTTATTTTCTTAAATAAAACTTATACGACATTGTTTGTATATGTATATATTTCAGCTACTGTTTTTCTATGTTAACCCTTAGCAAAAATTTTTTTACATAGAAGTTGGTCCCTCATTTTAGACTATCTACGCTTAGTTATTCTTGTTCTAACTGTAAACTTTTAAAATATTGAGTAAAAAGATAACTGAAAGTGAAGCGAAGTAGGAGATTCAGTGTATTTTCAGCTCAGTCAATTGTGGTTTTTCGATAGTGAGTGTTCCTGTTTTTTTTTTTCTTAAAAGTTTGAACGCAAGTGCGCATCATTCTCCGCGTAAGTTTTTTTATATTACTAAAGATAATTAATTTTTAATTGAACTTTTAGTCATTTATTTCCAAAGATCGATTTACATATAAATCTATCAATGCATTTACTAAAGATATTATTTTATCTTTAAGTATATAATTAAATCAATAGACAATTACAGGGGCTATCCACCAGATTAATCTTTTTTTAAAAAAAATTGCTATTTTCATTGTGACATTAGGTACTGTTTATGCAACATTTCATCATTCTCCGTTTAGTTACCCTCCACCTGTTTTTTTTTTTGTTAGTTTTGCTTAAACTATTTATTTAAAAAACAAAATTAAAATTTAGTCTTAAACAATCTTATTAAAAATCCAAATTTTTGGTTTCAGAAACGCTCAAATAAACTTTTTTAAAATTATACAAAACTTGCGGTGTTGCCATCTGTTTTTTTTTGTTAGTTTTGCTAAACCATTTATTAAAAAAAAAAAAAAAAATTTAAATTTTGTCTTAAATAAACTTTTTAAAAATCCAATATAAATTTTTAGGGCTGCCACCTGGTTATTTTCGATAAACTCTTAAAATTTTACAAAACTTTTTTTATTAGTTTTGCTAAACCATTTATTTAAAAAATAAAAATTTACATTTAGTCTTCAAACACTTAAATAAACTTTTCCAAAATCCAACATAAATTTTTAGGGTTACCACCTGATTATTTTTGAAAATCTTATTTAATTCTTTTGTTTTTTGACTAAATTGAAATATTTGGTTACAACACCTCTCAGATCAACTTTTCTGAAGTTGTGTAAAAAATTTCAGGGTTGCCACCCGGTATTTTTTTTTAATAGTTTGGATTTAAGTGTCGTTGAATTTTTGACGATTTAAACTATTATTTTTTCAAAAATGTTTTTCCAAACACAGATAGCTAGCCAGCCAGCCAGACAGACGGACATGGCTATATCGACTTAGGAGGTGACGCTGATCAAGAATTTATATACTTTCCCATACCTGCCACTCCTCCTTCTCTGCGTTACAAACGGAAGGACAAAGTGAATATACCCTGGGTGTAGGGTATAAAAAGGATGATTTAAAATAAATGGTTGAAAGCAACCATCTGGCAACCCTAAAAGTTTATGTTGGATTTTTCAGAACTTTATTCAAGCGTTTTGTGACTAACAATTGTATTTTAATTTTTTAAATATATTATTTAAGCGAAACTTTAAAAAAAAAAAATCATATTGCAATCCTGAAAGTATATGCTCATTTTTAAAAAATTTTTCGAAAGTTAAGGTCATCATATTCTATATCTTCAAGTAGTAAAAAATAAAGAAAAAATTAGGTGGGGACAAAAAAAGGCATGTTTTGGTACATTTTTCGGAGATTTACGCGTATAGTCCTCAGAATTTTCTATCTATCTATGGGCCTTACTAAGTATCAAGCGCTTTATACATTTATTACTTTATTTGAAAGTTGTCTCAGACCCGGTTTCGCTCTGAAGAAGATATTCAGGGTGTGAAAAATCCTAAAATCTACTGGAACAGATGTGGCCAATGATCATATATCATTTTAAAAAATTCTATAAGTATCAAATAATATCGAATTAGTACGGAATATGTATGAACATAATTTGAAAAAAATATCTAGCAAAGAAGTATCCGTAGTTATGTATTAATGTACTAAATAAGTTAATAAGCATTGAGCAATGTCGAAAACATATTAAAAAAAAGAATATAAAAGTCAAGAACTATTGTAAAATATTGAAAAATTTCTAATAAAAGTAGGGAAGTATTAAAAAATCCAGTAAAATTCTAAGGCTTGGACAATTTATCATTAGTCAAAATGTACAATACAAAAGAAGAAAAATAGTCAAAAGCTTTTTCACCACAACTATAGTTATCCAAAACATTGCAACAGGAGGTTGAATTTAAAAATTATGGGGGAAAGTCTGTATATATCAAACCGATTAAAAAGTCAGCAAAAGTCAAGAACTTTTTGCCTCCCGAACAAATTAACCCGGTCCGGTATATAGAAACCTCATTTTTCAATTTCGGAAGAAAAGAATTATCAAAAAAATTAAAGCAACCAAAACCAAAAGGATATATTTTAACAAAACAAATGACATAGAACGTAACTCATATATGATGTTAAAAAAAGCACTTTACACATAATTAATAAGAGAACAAATGAAAGGATAATTACATTTACGCATACAACTATACATATTTGTATTTACGTATATGAATGAGTATCCTCTGAAAGGTTTGGTAGCAATTTGAAAATGTCGCGTATGTAATTAAGTGCCACATCTTGTTAGCTCTCTGTTATGGATGTGATACGGTCTCTAAAGGCGGCGTTTCAATTTAGGTTTTTGTGCTTTATTAAATTCTTTGTGGTATAAAAAAAAAAAAACAGCAAAGCGTAGTAGTTGTAAAAAGTGTCCTTTGTAAATTATATCAAGTTGAAATTAAACCACATTAAATGGGCGTGAAACCACGCTAAAAACAAATGCACTTCAGTGGCGTTTTTAAGTGTTGCAAGAAGGCCCAGGGCTAATAATACGGTGATAAATAAATTTAAGGTAAAAGTAGGAAAAGTTTGCCAGAGTTTTTGATATTTTTCGAATGTGATTATAATAGAAAAACTCGAACAATTAAGAAATTTCAGTTATTTTGTAAATTTTTTTGCAAATTGCCTTAAGCCTTTGAATTTTTAGAAATCCGCTCCTGTGTGCAAATCTCTCAAGTAAAAATAAAACGTATTTCAAAGAGAACAGGAAACTGGAAAATGAAAAACAAAATCCAGAAAAACATTATTTATTAAAATTCTTATTTTCATTATTAGCTGTGGCGACGACAACAACAAGGATGATCACTCTGAGGAGTAAAAGTAACAAAAAGTTTAAAGGACAACTACATACAGTACAACACAAGTAGTTGTTGTCTGCGTAAAAACAAAAGAGACCTCGTTAGTGCTGAATTTTTAATAAAACATCAAATTATTTGCTATAATTTGGTTTAATGAATACTTTTCTTGTCAATTATTTGTTATTTCTATGCATTTTTCTTTTTTTGTTATGGCATATTAATTAAGAAGTTGCCATGTTTTGTGAAAAAAAAAAAAAAAAAAATTGTTTTCAAGATTATTCCAGATGACTATGAAAATGGTATCGAAAATGCTATTGTAAATATTGTATATTGCATTCTTACGAAATTTTGTCTATAAAGTATCGTTAGATATCGTTTTCTATGTATTTGACCTTTGACCTTATTGTAGTTGTCTTTTATTAAAATTCATAAAATAATCCAGTGTTCTTGACAGTTGTCATTTATAAGTTCTTCACATATTGTTATTTATAGATGTCATATTATCAACATTTATTTAACTTTGTAAGACACTTAAAACACTTAATCTTGACAGCAGACCAGTCAAATTAGACACTGGCTATATACGTATGTGAGTCTTGCACTAATTCCAAACTTCATAAAACCTTTACTAATCGATAGAAAATTTTGCCCCGAAAAATTGCCCGGGAAATTATGTAAATTGGAGACTTCCTCTTGAGTACCAGGTTAAAAACTTTGATATTTCTGACCTCAGTAATATTGGATTATGTTATACCTATATATGTTATCGATCCAGACACAAAATATTTTTATAGTATAAAGTCTGGTTTACGAATCAGAGGGTTTTACAAATTTGATTCAAAGTAACGCATTCCTGCTGATAAGTAAATTTTTTAAAGTCCTCTAGCTCGTTAACCAGACTTTAAATTTTATAAATAGTTTGTATCAGGATCGAGGACAAATATATGTATAACATAATCCAATATTACTAAAATCGGAAACATCAAAATTTTTTATTTCGTTATTCACGGTGAAGGCAATTATTTACATAATTTCCCGGAAAAATTGGGAAGACCCATTTTGATATGTTGTTCAGGTCAAAATTCTCCATCGATTGGTGTACACGGTGGTTCTTAAAAAATTTTAACTTTTTGAAATACCACCCGCGTTTTTTTCAGGGATAATGTTGGGGGACCCTTCTAGTATCTAAATCCGCAAACCGCGAAATCGAACGTCCAGCCGTTTTTTTTTTTCGACCTTTTAGTTTTTTTAACGATTTTTGAGAATGTCTCGGTGTGTATATTCATATTATGTACACATATATATGTATATACGTACATATATATACTTGTATATGTATATATGTGTAATATATATATATGGATATAAATATACATACATACATACATACGTATAAAAAGTATCGTTTCCGCACCATTTATTTTTAAAAAAATCGGTTTTTTCGTATATAAAAAAACACAAACAAAAACCGGAAACAAAAATAGTCATTCCAGATATGATTTTTGATGCTTAATCCGATTCCGGTATTAGAATTGCTCTATTACGTCTGGACTTTGAGATATCCTTACATATATGTTTAAAGGACACCATTTTTTTGCCTATTTTTGAAGTTATATAACAAGATAAGGTAATATTATGCCGTAAAATCTGGTATGACAGTTAATAGTCCTAGTTTTTTTCTTGAAAACTCAATCAAACCGATAACGATATCTGTTTTTTGTCGGAGATATCTTTGCCTAAAAAGTTAAAAAAGTGCAAAAACACGATTTTTGGCTATATTGGATGTTATATACAGGACACACAAAATTTTTTTGGGAGTTTCTATTAACAGAAACATTTGGTACTTTTTTTTGGCTTTAAATTGAGCTATTAAATGTTTATCTGCAATATTTCTCTGCAAAGTTATGTTAACTTTAAAATCACACCATGAAACTTAAAGCGAATAATCTCGGTTTTCGGCTATATTTGAGGTTGTATACAGTACGGACGAAATCCGTCTGCTCTTTTTTACCAACTGAATCATTTAAAACCATTCTTTATCTTCAAAATGAGCTAATAAGTGGTGTCTTGTAGTTGTTTTCTAAAAAGTTATGACTATTTTAAGACGACATGTTGCAGCAATATAAGGAATACTCGTACACTGTGAGTTTGCAGTCCATAATGTAATTTTTAAATGGTCATAACTGTGTGGAAAACAATCAAAAGAGACCTCTTGTTAGCTCATTTTGAAGGTAAAGAATGGTTGTAAATGATTTAGTTGGTAAAAAAGAGCAGACGGATTTCGTCCGTACTGTATACAACCTCAAATATAGCCGAAAACCGAGATTATTCGCTTTAAGTTTCATGGTGTGATTTTAAAGTTAACATAACTTTGCAGAGAAATATTGCAGATAAACATTTAATAGCTCAATTTAAAGCCAAAAAAAAGTACCAAATGTTTCTGTTAATAGAAACTCCCAAAAAAATTTTGTGTGTCCTGTATATAACATCCAATATAGCCAAAAATCGTGTTTTTGCACTTTTTTAACTTTTTAGGCAAAGATATCTCCGACAAAAAACAGATATCGTTATCGGTTTGATTGAGTTTTCAAGGAAAAAACTAGGACTATTAACTGTCATACCAGATCTTACGGCATAATATTACCTTATCTTGTTATATAACTTCAAAAATCGGAAAAAAATGGTGTCCTTTAAACATATATGTAAGGATATCTCAAAGTCCAGACGTAATAGAGCAATTCTAATACCGGAATCGGATTAAGCATCAAAAATCACATCTGGAATTACTACTTTCGTTTCCGGTTTTTGTTTTTTTTAAAAATAAATGGTGCGGAAACGATACCTTTTATACGTATGTATGTATGTATGTATATTTATATCCATATATATATATTACACATATATACATATACAAGTATATATATGCACGTATATACACATATATGTGTACATAATATGTATATACACACCGAGACATACTCAAAAATCGTTAAAAAAACTTTAAGGTCGAAAAAAAAATAACGGCTGGACGTTCGATTTCGCGGTTTGCGGATTTAGATACTAGAAGGGTCCCCCAACATTATCCCTGAAAAAAATCGCGGGTGGTATTTCAAAAAGTTAAAATTTTTTAAGAACCACCGTGTGTAGGTCTTATAAAGTTTGGAATTAGTGCAAGACTAAAATCTGATTTGACTGGCCTAATAATCAAATAAATCTACTTCGAAATTCTTAATTTCAAACGATTTAACATGTGCTGGGTATAATAAGAACCTTTTCGATGGTTCTTGCAACAATTTTACAAACCTTCTCGAACCTTCGGCATAGATTTAACCCTGGAATATATACATTAGGGCTGTTCAAAAAAAAAAAATTTTTCGAATTTCCAAGATATACTTTAGCATCACGATCTACATCATGACAGAATATCCCTAAAAATTTTTCAGATTTTTAAATTCATATTTAAAGGTGGCTCAAAGCAGAAATATATTTTTATTATTTTTTATTTAGCATTAATTATAAAATGTTGTCAAACAATTTGAAAAATTTGTTTTAGAGTAACTTAAAAACATTCATTTTGTTTGTTTTTTAATGAACTTTAAAACCTACGTTGTAATTTTGACAAAAAAAAATTTACACTTCTTAAAAAACGAAAAACTGCCCTAAGAATGCGAAATTTTACGCTTTTTCAAAGAAAAAAGTCATCGTGCTTTAAACGAAATGAAAATTTTTTAATTTACAAGATCTTATTCAAAAGAGCTCTTAAAAACCTTCAAGACAAGACATGTTAAGACTTTATTGGGCCAGCAGGCTCGATGACATAACGTTTGAAACATAGTAATGCAGCCCTGTGAAAGGCAAAACGCTTTTTACTCAAGAAGGAGGCATCTTACAAAAAAGGGCCCATGGCATAAAATGCTTAAAATCATCCAAGGAACAAGTGTAAATTGTTTTTTTTTTTTTTTACTTAATTTTAGAAAAAAAATTTTTTTAACGTCATTTTTAATAAACTTTCAAAAAAAAAAAAAAAACAATTCGCACTTGTTCCTTGGATGATTCTGAGCATTTTATGCCATGGGCACTTTTTTGTAAGATGCCTCCCTCTTGAGTAAAAAGCGTTTTGCCTTTCACAGGGCTGCATTACTATGTTTCAAACGTTATGTCATCGAGCCTGCTGGCCCAAAAAAGTCTTAACATGTCTTGTCTGAAGGTTTGTAAGAGGTCTTATGAATGAGATCTTGTAAATTAAAAAAGGTTCATTCCGTTTAAAGGACGATGACTTTTTCCTTTGAAAAACCGTAAAATTTCGCCTTCTTAGGGCAGTTTTTTCGTTTTTTAAGAAGTGTAAAATTTTTTTTGTCAAAAATACAACGTAGGTTTTAAAGTTCATTAAAAAACAAACAAAATGAATGTTTTTAAGTTACTCTAAAACAAATTTTTCAAATTGTTTGACAACATTTTATAATTAATGCTAAAAAAAAAATAATAAAAATATATTTCTGCTTTGAGCCACCTTTAAATATGAATTTAAAAATCTGAAAAATTTTTTGGGATATTCTGTCATGATGTAGATCGTGATGCCAAAGTATACCTTGGAAATTCGAAAAATTTTTTTTTTTGAACAGCCCTAATATACATAGAATTCGTCCTTTACTGTACGAGCATTCTTGTCGCATCTGACCGATTCCAGTCGGAGAACGTTAAATGCCTGATTATAATCATGCCTTCTTTCTTGGCTTCTTTAAGATCCTTTAAACATTCTCGGATGCCGTCTAAGGACAGGCCTACACGGAGAAAAGTACGCATCATAATTTTTACTCCACTCGGCTAGCCGATAAATTAAAGTAATCAACACTAAATTTCAAGTATAATTTACCTTACGTAACTATTTGATGGATCCCTAACGTCATATTTACAAATAAAATGTAGTTAAATAATAAAGGAATATTTACTCGAAATTTGCTACATTTGACTTTATGTAAAGTAATTTATACTTTCAGAAAATGTATGACCATTCTGAATTTATAGTTCTAGTCAAAATAACTTAATTTTTTTCACGCACAAAAATGAGTGTCATAGTTGTCACCCCACTCGAGTAAGGTAAATATCACAAGAATATAAAATCATTTTGACTTTTATAATTTTAGTAATAGACGGAGAGCCAGCCATAGTATCAAAGCTGAATTTTTTTGTGAGTGTTCTTTCAATAGTAGGTATGAACTTTTGCTCTAGTGAAATCCTGAGAGGTGGTGCCTACGTGAGATATCGGGTGCAAAAGGTCGAGAAAAACAGTTTTTGCAAATATCTCGCTAACGGTTATATCTACAAAAAAATAAAGTACCACAATTTTGTAGCTCAGTAAATTTTATATCGAAAAGTGGCGCAAATTATTTTCGTACGACCTATAGTTTAGGAGATATGGTCCAGTGAAATTGCACTTTCCAATCCAACATATAAGATCCATAATTTTTTTCATTTAAGCGGTCTATTTTTTAGTTTCAAATTATGCACCAAAATTCGAGACCAATTTCACTGTCGTACAAAAAGTTATTCAGGCACAAAGGTCGAGAAAATTAGTATCTCACTAACGCTTATTTCTACAAAAAAATGGTGCTCTACAATTTTGTAGGTCAGATAATTTCATATCAAAAAGTGGTGCAAATTGTCTTCGTACGACCCACAGTTTAGGAGATATCCTATTTTAAGTTACTTTCCGCATACATACGTCATAGAATCATGGCTGAGTTTTTTTGTGGGTATTCTTCTAATAGGGAATTGTAACTTTAGTTTTATTTAAATCGTGAGAGGATGTGCCATCGCGAGATATCGGGTGCAAAAGGTAGAGAAAATCAGTTTTTTGAAAGTTGATGTTGAAATTACTATAACTATGCCTACGTAATGGTATCATGGCTGCATTTTTTTGTCGGTATTCTTCCAATAGTAGGTACTGACTTTTGTTTCAGACAAACCATGAGAGGTGGTGCCTTCGTGAGATATCGGGTGCAAAAGTTGAGAAAATCAGTTTTTTGAAAATTGATTTTGAAATAACTATAACTATGCTTACGTCATGGTATCATGGCTGCGTTTATTTGTGAGTAATCTTCCAATAGTGGGTATTAACTTTTGTTTTAGTCAAACCGTGAAAAGTGGTGCCTTCATGAGTTATCGGGTGCGAAAGGTAGAGAAAATCAGTTTTTTGAAAGTTGATTTTGAAATTACTATAACTATGCCTACGTCATGGTATCATGGCTACATTTTTTTGTGGGTATTTTTCCAATAACGGGTAATATTTTTTGCTTTAGTCGAACCATGAGAGGTGGTGCCTTCGCGAGATTGAAAGAACACTCACAAAAAAATTCAGCTTTGATACTATGAGGAGGGTCAGCCAAGCGCTGGCTCTTAGTCTATAACAATTTTTATTTTTGGACAGACATTTTCTTTATATACAAATTTTTTTGCTTCTACATCACATGCGTAAGCAGCGCAGAGGATATGTATCTGACTATCATACGGAAGGGCTAGGGTTCGTACCCCGGCGCTGGTCAGTTAATTTTTTTTTTTTTGTTTTTTTTTTTTGTTGTTTGAACTTTACAGTTAGGTGAATATCACGCCAATTTTTTCAAAAAAATTACTAGCAAACATACAATCTGAATTGACTAAAACAGTAAGGTGAAATTTATTTCGGTGTAAAGTTGTCACTATTCTGACTTGAAATTCTGGTAAAATTTATGAGAAATAAAGTAGCAAGTACTATTTTTTTTCTCCGTGCAGTAGAACGCCTAACTCTTTCTTTATTACAGATTCTCTAAACATACTATTATCCTTTCATATTAGAAGCGTTTGTAGAGGCCTACATTGCTGTGTAAAAAAAAATAAAGAAAGAAGGGAAGGCAGCATGCTTCTTTCCTTTCCTAATAGAGGCGAGGATAGAAGGCTACATTGCTTTATTTTTTGTAGATTTTTTTCAGATATAGCTCTCAATATATTTAATAAAAGTACTATTTAAGTATCTCTTGCTTGGTACATAATTTTGGATTTCTATGATAGAGTAGCTTTCAATGAAATCCAATATAGAAAATGTCAATAGTAACGAATATCGAAAGAAGGGAAGGTAGCATGCCTGTTTCTGCCCTTTCATATCGGAAGCGATCGCAGAAGGCCTGCTTCGCTGCCTTCTTTTAGAAGCGAGAGTGTCAGGCCTTGGCGCCCAATGACAACATTAGTAAAAAATAAGGGAAAAATGAAGGGAAGGCAGCATGCCTGTTTCTGCCCTTTCATTTTAGAAGCGATCGTGTAAGGCCTGCCTTGCTGCCTTCTTTTAGAAGCGAGACTGCCAGGCCTTGGCGCCCAATGACATCATGTGTAAAAAAGAAAAGGAGAATGAAGGGAAGACAGCAGGCCTACTTGCACTCAAAGAAGGCCTTATATCATGCGTATTTGACTGCTCTTTCTCTTACTGGGTTGTTTATGGTTATTTCTGTATTCGTTTTACGTTGTTTGGTTGTTCCTTTTTCCTAATTATGTAACATTCAAATTCGCATAAAATGATACGATTACAAATATTTCCCTAGAAGAGGGATACTTGTCATATCTTGAAATATGTTCGATTAGAGTAACTTTTAAGTTTTAATATTTTAAAAATATACTCAAAACAAACTTTGTAGTTGTTAATTTTTTATTATTTTCAATTAGGAAAAGTTTTAAAATGTTTAAAATTTAATAAAATTTTCACCCAAAAATCAACCTTTGTTTTCTTCATTCCAACAAGCGCAACAATCTTGTACATAAAACACGTACTTTACCAAACTTATTCTTAATATCCCCTCATACCTTGCTTGCCTCGTGCTTTATGCTGCCTGCCGCCTTCTCTATTTGTATTTTTGGCAATTTTCTTGCAATACTTTGCCGCATACTTGAGGTCGTTTAAAACAAACCACAGGTGTTGCATTCATTTGAAGCTTCCTGCATTAATTATGAGATTTCAGAAAAGTGTACAGTGCAGAGAGAAGTATGAGACCTGCTGTGGACGAAGCTATAAGGTCTATAAGGTTGTTGCTACTGCAAATGCTTTGCAGAAAAACTATTTACAACACTTGCTCCCAAAAATTCAACACAATTACTTGCATTTGTTTTTGTTCTTCAGAGCAGTAGCATACCACCACACTCACAGCTACTCACCTTCTCGTAAAATATATTGCAGCCGGAAGTCGCTGCCACTTCCTTTTCAATGTTGAACTTTCTATTTTCTTGCAATCGGTCGGTAACATGCGGTTTAAAATTTTCCCCAAAAACAGTAGAGCATCTTAAGCGCAGGTTTTAATGTTGCAAGCTTTTTAAACCATTGTTGACCGTAGTTCGTTTTTGTATGTGGTTTTTATTTAAAACAAAAGCAACTTACGAAAAAAGTGCATATAGCAATAAACGCTTAGAATTATTCAAGGAATATATATGATTTTTTTTTTTATAATTTCTGGGGACATTTTATAATTTTTCAAAACTTCTTCAAAAAAAAAAAAATAAATTTAAAAAGTTCCAAAAAATTCTGAAAAAAATTCTTACGTATTTCTTAAGCCTTTTTTGCTGCATACACTTTTTTCGTAAGATGCCTGTTTTTGAGTAAAAACCGTTTTTTTGACAGCATTTCCATGTTTCATAGGCCATATTTCGGTCAATTTTCAACTTGAAAAATTTTTAAGTAAATCATTTTAAAGAAAATTGTATCTACTTTTTTTATATTTGAAATGTCCTTACCTATCTCTGACTCTAAAAAAGTTATAGGCAAAAAAGTATGAAAACACAAGAATGAGCTTAAAAGTCGAAAGTAAAGTGGTTCTGACTGAATGAACAAATACCTAAAATCCGATAACATCTAGGATGGCTGAATGAATAAAAGCCTCTCAAGAAAATTATTTTGGATTATTTATATCGAAATTCAAAGGAAACTACATACATATAATGAGATGAGAAAAAACTGAGATTGATGGTGAAAGATCAAAATTTTTTTTTTTAAATTTCTTATCGTGCACTAATCGATGGGAAAAATTCCAAAATAAATTTTGAACATTAGCAATCCAAAGCCAGACTTAAGTGCTGTCCAAAATCGATTTCACTTGAAAAGTTATGAGTTCTTAACAGTTAAAAATGGGTTAACATAACTTCACTAAGACGGGCGTGTTGCTATGGTCCATTGCATTATGAAGAGAGCATACATTGTGACGCGCCCTTAACTGCGACCATAAACTTTATGGCTAAGTATGCACCTTTTGGTGCCATGACGGTAGTAACATCTAAAATGAATACTTTTGTATGTGTTTTCATTGCAAGAGTTTGAAATTTTTGTTCTATCAAGTTTTGTCCAAAACTTTGAAGTTTGGGAAATTTTATTAGTTTTACTTAGAATTTTTTTTCTCTTTTTTCGTTTTTCATTCCTGTCGGGTACACAAATGTGGTAAAACTATAAAATTTCTCTAGAGATGAAAATATGATCAGAAATTTAAATCGATTTATTAAAATTTTCATACGTACGACGAGGTCATGTTAAGTCAACATGACTTGTGGAAGAATAGTTTCGATATATTCATACTATTATAAGTACCAAAGTAGTTTTGAACTTAAGTTGTATGAGTGTTTTCTTATTTATTTGTCATAAATGTACATTCTTTGATTTCTTTTACTTTTTTGGATCACTATATTGACTATAGGGGCTCGTTTCAACTAAATTTTTATTAATTAAAATACAGAAATACCCCTTTGATTTCATTTGATTATTATTATCGCCATTAAAAGTTTAATGACACATGAACGTGCCGAAAGATAATACTTTAAAATTTTTTTGAATTGATTGTTTTCGATAAATATGAGCGTAATAATAATAATAATAATAATAATTTATAGACTTCTTTGTTGTGATTAAATATTTTTATTGCATTATCTATAGTAAAATTATTTTAGCCAGACAGCCGTTTTGAATTGCTATTCGAGATTATTTGTCTACTTCATCAGGTTGTCACTTTATTTAAAATTTAATAATATTATATGACAATTTAACCTTATTTAGTCCAGGCAAATTAGCATTTGAAATAACGACAATTAGGACAAAGCTGAAAATCGGTAGAGGCCTTAGATACACCATTACAAGTAAACTGTCAAAAGTCCCCATTGATCCCATGTGAGCTAAAAAAGTTATTCAAAGTCAAAGGTCACAAAAAATAGTTTTTTGGAAATATTTCGCCAGCGGTAGCCTCTAGAGAGATTTTTTTTTCGTATATTTGGTTTAATCCATATACTTTAAAAACAAAAAGAAATTCTAGTTTTAAAACTCTTAGACAAAGTTTATAAAAATCTATTATAAGTTTTTAGGGTTGCCACCTAGTCATTCTACAAAATATTGATTAAATATCAGTGATTTTTGCAATTTTTAAGTTTTATTTTTCATGCATTAATAAACATTATTCCGATAAAAAAGTTTACTTGGGATTATTTCGCAGAAAATTCCATATTTTTTAGTCTACTTCTACTTCGGAAATATCGGAGGGGGGCTAAACTGCAATTAAAAAATATATAATTTCTTCAGCGAAATTCCTCTAAATTATCCAAATTTTACGATTTTTGCTGAGCCAGACTGGTAAAAATATTCGACCCATCCTAGTACATATACTTCTCTTTTTAATGACAGTCTAAAGGATTCCTCGTTATTGTCCGCTTTGTGCCCTCTAAAGGAAGTTTATGAATGACGAAATTCATTTTCCATATGGCCTTGACCTTCCTCCGATCCCTGCCTATTTTTTCGCGATTTTACGGCTGCAAATATCTTCACGACCCTTTTATAAACCACCATACGCTTAAATCGCCCAAACAACTTTATGTTTTTCTTATCTTTCTCGTTGAATATTTTAATATTTTTTTGCTGAAATGTTTTTTGAATTTATTTTGTTAATTATATGTACCAAAAAATAAATGAATGTTCAGCAGTTGCTACAAATTCAAGATCAAACGAAATAGCCCCCAAAATAAAAGTAATTTAAATGCAAATTTTATGAAACGCTGTCGATTTCCTTAAAAAGATGCGATTCGACTTTTAACCCCTTTGAAAAGAGGAAAAGTAGCGATGTGTACGCACGCTAAAATATTTATTATAAAAAAAAGTGTTATTTGCATAGAATTTTTTGTTTCCTTTAATTTTATTTTACATTTCATAAATATTTTTTTAAATAATTTTTTTTCTTATTATCATCTGTATATGTGAAAGAACAAATATTTGTTCGAAAAGTGCATTTTGTGCTGACGTTATCAGATTTTTGTTTTATTTTCCATATTCAGTTTACACCCACTCAGCTGTTTTATGAATTTTGTTGATGGGTGTTGAATTAAAAATCATATATTTAATGCTTCAATAAATTTAATTGCAATCATTTAAATTTCAAAGTGTTAAAGTTTTGTTGTTGATTTTCTGAATATAAATTGAAATTAAATGAAATAATTCAGTGTATTCAGTTTTTCATTTATGATGATGTTGTGTTAGGTTAGTTTAGTTTAGTTCAGTTTAGTTTAGTTTAGTTTAGTTTAGTTTAGTTTAGTTTAGTTTAGTTTAGTTTAGTTTATTTTAGTTTAGTTCGGTTTAGTTTAGTTTAGTTTAGTTTAATTTAGTTTAGTTTAGTTTAGTTTAGTTTAGTTTAGTTTAATTTAGTTTAGTTTAGTTTAGTTTAGTTTATTTTAGTTTAGTTTAGTTTAGTTTAGTTTAGTTCAGTTTAGTTTAGTTTAGTTTAGTTTAGTTTAGTTTAGTTTAGTTTAGTTTAATTTAGTTTAGTTTAGTTTAGTTTATTTTAGTTTAGTTTAGTTTAGTTTAGTTTAGTTTAGTTTAGTTTAGTTTAGTTTAGTTTAGTTTAGTTTAGTTTAGTTTAGTTTATTTTAGTTTAGTTCAGTTTAGTTTAGTTTAGTTTAATTTAGTTTATTTTAGTTTAGTTCAGTTTAGTTTAGTTTAGTTTAGTTTAGTTTAGTTCAGTTTAGTTTTGTTTAGTTTAGTTTAGTTTAGTTTAGTTTAGTTTAATTTAGTTTAGTTTAGTTTAGTTTAGTTTAGTTTAGTTTAGTTTAGTTTAGTTTAGTTTAGTTTAGTTTAGTTTAGCTTAGTTTAGTTTAGTTTAGTTTAGTTTATTTTAGTTTAGTTCAGTTTAGTTTAGTTTAGTTTAGTTTAGTTTAATTTAGTTTAGTTTAGTTTAGTTTAATTTAGTTCAGTTTAGTTTAGTTTAGTTTAGTTTAGTTTAGTTTAGTTTAGTTTATTTTAGTTTAGTTCAGTTTAGTTTAGTTTAGTTTAGTTTAGTTTAGTTTAATTTAGTTCAGTTTAGTTTTGTTTAGTTTTGTTTAGTTTAGTTTAGTTTAATTTAGTTTATTTTAGTTTAGTTCAGTTTAGTTTAGTTTAGTTTAATTTAGTTCAGTTTAGTTTTGTTTAGTTTAGTTTAGTTTAGTTTAATTTAGTTTAGTTTAGTTTAGTTTAGTTTAGTTTAGTTTAGTTTAGTTCAGTTTAGTTTTGTTTAGTTTAGTTTAGTTTAGTTTAGTTTAGTTTAGTTTAGTTTAGTTTAGTTTAATTTAGTTTAGTTTAGTTTAGTTTATTTTAGTTTAGTTTAGTTTAGTTTAGTTTAGTTTAGTTTATTTTAGTTTAGTTCAGTTTAGTTTAGTTTAGTTTAATTTAGTTTATTTTAGTTTAGTTCAGTTTAGTTTAGTTTAGTTTAGTTTAGTTCAGTTTAGTTTTGTTTAGTTTAGTTTAGTTTAGTTTAATTTAGTTTAGTTTAGTTTAGTTTAGTTTAGTTTAGTTTAGCTTAGCTTAGTTTAGTTTAGTTTAGTTTATTTTAGTTTAGTTCAGTTTAGTTTAGTTTAGTTTAGTTTAGTTTAGTTTAGTTTAGTTTAATTTAGTTTAGTTTAGTTTAGTTTAGTTTAGTTTAGTTTAATTTAGTTCAGTTTAGTTTAGTTTAGTTTAGTTTAGTTTAGTTTAGTTTATTTTAGTTTAGTTCAGTTTAGTTTAGTTTAGTTTAATTTAGTTCAGTTTAGTTTTGTTTAGTTTAGTTTAGTTTAGTTTAGTTTAATTTAGTTTGTTTTAGTTTAGTTCAGTTTAGTTTAGTTTAGTTTAATTTAGTTCAGTTTAGTTTTGTTTAGTTTAGTTTAGTTTAGTTTAATTTAGTTTAGTTTAGTTTAGTTTAGTTTAGTTTAGTTTAGTTTAGTTTAGTTTAGTTTAGTTTAGTTTAGTTTAGTTTAGTTTAGTTTAGTTTAGGTTAGTTCATTTAAGATAGATTCATTTATGATAAAATTTGTTCTTTTGAAAAGTTTATTAACATTTTTAGATTTCATCGACGAAATCTATTTACCACTGTGACTTACACATATACATATAGCTATGTAAATGTGTTTTCAACTACTTCCATACATACAGACAAATGTTAATAGCATGACCAATGGTCAATTCACATTTGCATATGCAATCAAATCAAAAGTCAAAGCGTTCATATCCTTCCGTTGAACATTCGGTTCAACTGTAAATAAGAGGCGCGTCCTTTTCGTACGCCCACCGCAACTTAATAAAATTCAATACCGGTATTGTGTGTGAATGTAGTGGTTGCGTTAGTGTTTGTGTATTTGGCGCGCTTTTACCTGATTTTAACTAAATATTTGTTTATTTACTCACACACACAGATTGATAGAATCGCACGTTCACATTCAAAAAGGACGCTGGTCAGCAATAAACTTTTAGCTTTGATGATGATGATGCCCAACACGATATTTGCTTAAAATTGTCGCTTACAAACATTCACACCAATTAACATAGGGATGTGCCCGTTTTAAATATCGAATGAGTATTGTTATAAAAAATAAGTACATTCACACCTTGGTTTAAGAAAATTTTATTCGAAATTTTTTTAACTTTCCACAGTCAATTCCATTAGATTGAAAATCTCAAGTGCAGCCGTTTTCAAGAAGTTCAAAGGTCATCGAAATCAGTTTTTTGCGTATAGCTCACTAACGAATATTTCAGCAGAAAAATTTTATGCAAGAATTATTTAGCTTAAAAAATTTACTACAAAATATGTTATGTAGCTTTTTTTGTACGACTCATAGTTTATGAGTTATGCCAATGATAAAAATTTTCCATCTGCCAATGCTAGAACCTTCTCGTTGGTTCTAGTAACAGCTTAATGAAAGAAAATGTCTTCAAATGTGAGCCATCTGTTTTTTGTTTTGTAGAGTCTTAAGCGGCATATCGCTGCATAAACTTCTCGTAGCATTCTCAACTTTTCTCAATATTTCAATTCAACAATTTGTTTCAGATATATTTATAAGATCGAGTAATAAAAACATATCTCTAAAACAATTAAGTCCAACACTCATGTATAAACAATAAGAACCAGCGTTTGCATAAATGACTGAAATGAAGATGGCGGTGTCGTATCACACAGGCAGTCGAACTTTGCGCTTTGCCACTTTGTTGTTTGCGCTGGTTTCCGGCGGATATGATTGTTGTTGTTGTTGGTGGCACATTGGCGCATACGAGTGTTGCATGTTAACCATTTGGTATATGTGAATATTTGCATTTTGGAGTCTATCACGCCCGCTGCTGGTATTTAACAAATGGAACAGCGTGCGCAGTTTTCAATCATTATGAAGGGTCACCACCATTTCACTAAATTCAGTTGATCGACGGACAGGACACGACGCTGTTTGTTCGTCCTTTCGTTTTTCCAATTTTACATTTGTTTATTTATATTTGCATTTCAAACAATAACAAAAAGTTTCATATCACAATATATCACGAAGGCTGGCAAGCGTTATAGTGCCTTTAAGGGCAGTGCACAATTTGGACACATCACGAATGGGGGTATTGAAATTATTAAGGTGTGATTTGTTTACTTTGAAAAAGTATTGATTTTGAAAGAAGTTAAGGAGTCTCGTATTCCAGAGAGACCAAAGAACTTTCCATAGTCCAAATAAAATCTTTTAATTACATAAATATTTAATGCGCAACATTTCCTACAAAATAACCGAAGAAAATACTCAACTTTTTTAAGAATTTTTCTTAGAATTTCTTAGCACCTTTATGCCAAAAAAAAAAAAAATTACTCTCCTGCAGCTAATTAAGAGAAACAACAAAACAATTTCCATTTCAAATTTTAAAATTAAGCATCGAATAACACAAAAACAAACATAAGAAAACTTTATGGTAATCTCAAAGGAATCAACTCTTTGTAACCTGATGTCCTTTAGTATGAAGTTTGAAAAAAAAAAAACAAAAAATTATTCACTCCCTAAACAATAAGACATTCATTCCTACAATTTGAACCCTTTTGTCCAGTTGTTGCTTTTCAATGTTTTTTCTTTCTTTCTCCTTAGTCCTTCTCGTTTTGGTCCTTCAAATAAGTAGCTGGCATTTATTTAAATTTCATTTTATGATTTAACTTTACACCTGTTAAAAAGGCTTTGTTTTGTATTTTGTTGCATTGTGTACTTCAATTAAAAACCCTCAGCTGTCAAGTTATTTAGTGTGCAGAGTATGAGAGCGCCCATAAGTATTACGTGGAGTACTTGAAAGAAGGTGTCTTAAAAACAAACTTTTATTTGTTGCCCATTAAAGGCCACTTTGAGTGCTGACTGCTACATTTAAGTTTTTTTTTTTTTTTGGGAGTACGCAACAAATTTTACAAAGGGTTGCCATTTGTGCTGTGCTCCAGCTGTATTTTTGAATATTTTTGTTCTTTTTCTGTGCTGTGCCGTACTTCAAACCAAAATCTTCTTGTAATCGGATAAGGTAATTGGAGTTTTTTGTCTAGACATTAAATGGACATACATTAAAGTGTATGCTGCAAAAATGCGGAAATGTGATGAATTTAGAAGATGCCTCCTGCAATTTATAAGCCAAAAAATCAAGGTTTTTATATGGAAAATCAAAAGTTTTGATATGAAAATTGATGAAAATAAAACGGAAAGTAAGCAAAAAAAAAAAAAAATATACATAAGGTGAAGAATTATCTTCATCGGAATTCGTGAGACATGATGTATTGAGATATAACGCAATTAAAAACCTCAAAAAAAAAAAAACAAAACTACTTAGTAAGGGTGTAGCCTTTGGCCTGGGCAAACATTAAATACCCTACTGCAGTATTTTGAAAATTTTGCTTATATGGGAGGTGCCACGCCTTTTTGTCCGAGTTCACCCAGTTTTTGCTTAGGGCTTGCATTTATAGTTCTTAGTGTCTGCGTGAAATTTGTTTGGATTATCTCAAAAAACGTTTTCAGTATAGCGTTTGGAAGCTTTTGCTTATATGGGAGATGCCACGTCCTCTTGTCCGAGTTCGTCTAGTTTTAGCTTAGAGCGTGCTTTATAAATTCCTAGTATTTGAGTGAAATTTAGTTGAATCATCTCAAAAAATTCCTTTAGTATAACATTGTGAAATTTTTGTTTGTATGGGAGGTGCCACGCCCTGTTGTCCGATTTCACCCGGTTTTTGTTGAGAGCTTGCTTTCGGTATAGCGTTTTGAAGCTTTTGCTTACATGGGAGGTGCCACGCCCTCTTGTTCGAATTCGACCAGTATTAGCTCAGAACTTGCGCTTATAATTCGTAGTATTTAAGCATATTTTAGTTTCATTGTTTTGAAAAATGCTCTTAAAGTTGCATTTTGAATATATTTTTTCTATGGGTGGTAGGCGTGGCCTTTGACTGATTTTGCTCATTTTCAATCAAACGAGCTATCTTTGATGATGGAGGTAGTGTACTAAATTTCATTGAATTGTCTTGCTCTGTTTTTCCATAAAATGTATTTCCACGCACAGCCAGTCAGACAGACGGAAATGGCTATATGGACTCAGGAGGTGACGCTGATCAAGAATATGTATACTTTTTTATATCTGCCACGCCTCCTTATCTGCATTACAAAAGAAAGGGTGTTAGGAATTATCAAATTGTACTCACTTTTGGCATCTGATACACGATTTTTTAAGATTAGTTGCTAGTGATGAGCAAAGCAAGACCAAGACCATAGCAGTCTTGGTCTTGGTCTTTGTTTTGATATAGAGTCTTGGTCTTGGTCATTAACTCTTGGTCACAGTCTTGGTCTTTGTTTTGAAAAAATTTCTAGAGATTACTGAGTATTCGAAATTTCAAAACCATATTTTTCCAAAGCAGTTGGGATTTTAAGATGCCAAATTTCCAATTAAGGGATGATTTTATCCTCGAAACGGGCGTGAAACACATACGTATATTAACTATAAATTACCAAGATTGAAAAGCAATCATGGTCTTGACGATTATCGTGACCAAGACCATAGCAGTCTTGCGGGGGTGGACTTAGCGTTCTAATTTTTTTTTTTGTGTGTGGCGTAAATTGCCCCGTTCAATAAAATGTTCCCTACTTTTTGCTCGATGTTTGGTGGACACAGTGTAGGCCTTTGAATTAAGTTTCACATTAAAAAATGCCATAAGTGCGGGTATACCGTAATAAGGTTTTTTTTTGCTTATTAATTTTGTATGCGGGGTGCAAAACCACTTAATTTGATCATTCTGTATTCCTGTCGGAGGATCAGGTGAAGATATGGTGTTAATTTAGCTTCAATACCTCTAGCTTCTTAGGAGTGATGCGATGAGAAGGAAAAGGGGGATGCACCACCATTTTGTCTGATCTCTCCATTTTTCTTAAGAAAATATGATATGAATATGGTTAGAAAATGTCTAGGATACGTATTATTCGCTCCCAAAATTATTATTCAGTAGACCAGTTCGATTTTGTATGAAACAAAAACAAAAAAAAAAAAAAAAATCATCCCGAAACCGACTCAAAAATTAGAAGGACTCTTAAAACCATACCGGCATTATGTTTTTTCCATTCCAAGAAAAACCAATGGACCACTTTTGATTCTACTATTTTGGCTAAAAAAACATGTTTTTGGTCATAACTTTTTTTTATTACAAAATGGATACCCGAGGACTTCAGAAATAAAGACTATGTTCCTACAAAAATTTTTGGCGTATAAAAATTATAAATTGTTTTTGGGGGCATAGATAACATTTGCGATTTGTGTTTTTTTTCAGAATTTTTGAAAATTTTTTTTAATTTTTTATTTTTTTGACCAAGTTATGAAAAATTATAAAATGTCTCCAAAAATTCTGTAAAAACTTTGACGTATTTTTTAAACAATTCAAAGCTTTTTTGCCATATACATTTTTTTCGTTAGATGCCTTGTTTTTGAGTAAAAAATCGTTTTTCCAGCCGCGTAATTGAAAAATGAAAAAATGTTATGACCAAAAAACATGTTTTTTAGCCAAAATGGGCCGTCAGTAGAATCAAAAGTGCTCCATTGGTTTTTCTCGAAACGAAAAAAAAAATAATGATGCAGATATCGTTTTAAAGAGTCCTTCTAGCTTTTGAGTTGGTTTCAAATATATTTGGAAATGTCAAAAAAGTAGAACATAGAGCGTTTTTTGTAATTTACTTGCTACTAAAACAGTAATAAGTTTAGTGCTTTTTGCCAAATTCGAAAAATGCAAAAATGTTCAGAACATGAAAATCGGTTAAGAAATGTCCAAGCTATGGATAATTCTGTAAAGAAGTGTTTCTCACAATTTACCGATTTTGGCACCCCTCCATAGTATTCTTAGACTGGGATTTTTTTGGAAAGCTCTGGGAAAACAAAATTTATGTGAAAAAACTTTGGGAAAATTGTACACTGGAAAAAATAATTGCGAAAAAAAATATACTTTAACAGTCTTAAAATGTTAAACTGAGTATATCGGTTATTAACTGGAATGTAGCATTAGCTCTTGAAATATTTTTCGGTTTTGATCTTCTAATATCCAATCAGGATATTTTTCATTTAATTTTACAAATTACGTTCCCTTCAAATTAAAAAAAAAAAAAATATAGATCGCGGAAACAAATCATGTACAAAATTTCAGTGAAATCGGAGAGGGTGAGGTCAATTCTTGTACGGAGAACATGTGTGAGCAGTGAGTTTAATCTGAAGAACGAATAATCAAAATTCTTATTTCCAACTCAAACTAAATATTTGGTCTGAGAAAATAAGTGTTCATTTTCCTGTGTGGCACATTACAAATAATGTTTTTTGCAACTTCTTAAAGAATAATCAAACTTTTTCCTTTTTTTTTTTTTCAACAAACAAAATTTATAATATCCCTTTTAATATGAATGAAATGGAAAAAACTTAAGATTTCGCTCCATTAAATAACATTTAAAATTTAGCTCCCTTAATACTCTAGGGAAATAAAATTCATATTAACAGTTGGAAAAATGAAAATTTATTACAAATTTAATTTAAAAACTCAAGAGCAAAAAAGGCACTTCAAAAAAGTAGCAAAAAAATATAAATTGAAATGAAAAGAGTCAAAAGGAACTCATACGCAACGCAAAACAAGGATTCACTCAGTTATTTCACTTGCAGCTTTTTAACTTCGTTTTAAATTTTGAAAATTTCATATTTCCAAGTATTATGCTGTGTTAACTGTTTCATGAGTTGTTGCAAAATAAAATTGAATTCAAATTCAATTTGAACTTTTCAATTTGGGCATTTAGATTACACGCAGAAAAGAGGCAGGATGTACGGTAACTGAAGCGAAACATTTGTTTGGCCTTGAGCAAGGTGGAAGAGCATCGCAAAAGAACTTATGTACTTATTTCCAAGAATTGTTTTCGAAATCCTTTAAATTAAAGAAAAATCATTCATTCATGCATTCATTCATATTAAGAACATTGCTACACATTGTGCATGATGTGTCCTTTTCCAAGGCAACCTACATACATTACTTGACATCCTTAAAGTTCAACCCAAATATTTGCTGCGTCGCCTTTGAACTCATCGTTAAATGACTTCAAGTCAAATGCAATGCACAAAATAATTCATTTATGAAATTACAAAATAAATTTTCACTTAAAATTCAAATTCATAAATGAAACATTTTGCCGCTCTCTCTCTCTCTCTCTGACTCAAACAAATGTAGATAAAAGCCTTTTGGCCAATTTTTAATCTGATTGCAACACTTAGCATTTAACACACTTGACATTCAAGCATTCAAATTGACGATGACGACAACAGAAACAGCAACAGCAACTACAAAAACAATGACAGCAACACAAAAATCAACATAGCAACAACAACTTTTTTCTCTAAACGTCAACATTCAGTGGGACTTTTTTTTGTTTCTGCTCTTATTTTTTGATTTCATCACAGTTAGGGTGTCAAAAGTGACACTTAAAGTGCGTTCTTCAATAATAACGACAACAGCAACAACAATCGAAAACACATCCTTTTTATGCCCGTAAGGCATCAATGTCGTTGACAGCAAAATATCAAGAGCAACAACAACAACAACAACAACAACAACAACAACTAAAACAAAATCGTCATATCCCATCAAAGTGAAATAATATTTAACAGAATTCGGGGAAAAAAGACATCCACTTGATGAGAAGGAGAATTTAAATTGAAATAGAAAGTATATGGTCAAAACTTTAAAATCATTTGTTGACTAAGTCGTTAAATCTTAAAAAGGTTGCACAATGTTGAAGAAATCGAAAAATATTGAAATATTCAAAAGATATTAAAAAAGTGAAAAATGGACAAACAAAAAAAAAAAAAAAAATGTTGACAAGATCAAATAATGGTGATCAGGTTGTGACAATCTCAACTTAGCTCTAGGCTAGTGCCGAGAGAAAGGACTCGAAATTAACCCTAGTAAAACCACACTGGTGCTCTTTACCCGGAGGAGGAAGCTAAATCTGGACGCTTTAAACTTGGGAGAGACGGTGCTAACGGTTTCCGAGGAAATGAAATATTTAGGAGTTATCCTAGATTAAAGTCTAACTTGGAACAATCATCTATCATACATAATAACTAAAGCAAGAATAACATATGCTTGTCAAAGGCTTTATGGTAAAACATGGGGACAGCGGCCAAAAATAATGGCATGGTCTTACATGACCATCACTGTACCAATGATCACTTATGTTTCATTAGCATGGTGGTCAAAGGTACACTAAGTAAAGGCTCAGAAGGAACTAAACAGGGTCTTCAAAATAGCCTGCTTGGGTGTCACAGAAGCACTAAGGATGTGCCAGACAGTAGCTCTAGGCATGCTTACGGGACTCACTCCTCTTCACATTATAGTTAAGAAAGAAGCAACCACTTTAAGAAGGCAATCTAACAGGGCATGTGTGTTCTGGAATACGTAGGGCCTAACAAAAGTTCGCTTAGTTGGTGTCATGTTATAAATTTTTAGTAAATCAAAAAATTGCGTATTATTTGTTATAGTCTTACGATATATCACTTTAATTTTCAGAAAGATCGGTCAAAATGGAGAGAAGAAAACGTAAAATTCGTGAAACAGTGTCAGCAGATATTCCAGTGCCAACGCAGTAAGACATTCGGTTTGCTATTCTTTTTGGATTTCGACGTAAGCTCAAGCCTATAGAAATATTTAATGAATGCCAAATAGCATTTGAAGTTAATGCGCCATCCCTCGTGACTATTTCAAAGTGGTCCCGAAGATTCCAGACAGGTAATTTTTCTGTGGAGGACGAACCTCGAGAAGGCCGCCCAAAATCTTCGACTGATTATGAATGTGTAGCGCTGGTTAAGTCTAAAATTGACAAAGATCCAAGATTCGCCCAAAAAATCATTGCTGAGGAACTAGGCTTGAATGCCATGGCTGAATCGCAAATATTAAAAAATGATATTGGATACGCGGAGAAATCTGCACGATGGGTTCCTAGAATTTTAAGTGATGCTCAAAAAGAGGCTTGTGTGCGTGTACCTTATTCCCTAGGTGTGGCGCCTTGTGACTTGTGGTAGTTTCCAAAATTAAAAACAAATTTAAGAGGGAGAGTCTTCAACAGCAATGAGGAGATAATAAATGCGGTTAATGATGAAATTGCAAAACTGCAAAAAGCCGATTTTAAAGACTTTTTTTCAAGATGGACTTATCGACTTCAAAAATGTATCAAAATAAATGGCAATTACGTTGAAAAAATACAAATAGATGAAGAATAAAGTTATAAATTTAAAAAATTAAATTTAAAAGTTTTTTCAATTCAACTAAGCGAACTTTTGTTAGGCCCCTCTGTCTTGCCCCCACCATGTCTTGCAGTCACCGATAAGTTATGGTAAAAACTTTGTTTTCTGTAGAAAATTCAAAGTGGTCATCAATAATCGCGCCCAATAGATGAAGAAGGATATAAATGTAAAACAGAGCTAACAGTTATGGTTCACTGATGGGTTCAAAATGGAAGATGGTAGCGTAGGAGCTGGAGTCGTGGAACCAAGATTCTCAAAAGCAGTTGCAATGGAAAACCAGTTTCCACTTTTCAGGCCGAGATTCTTGCATTAGAGTTGTGTGTCAGAATATTTAAGAAGTGGCACTTTCGGCACCGATATATACATTTAATCGGACAGTTAAGCGTCTCTGAAGTAACTAATGGCTTTTCAATGCACTCAAAGTTTGTCTGAAAGCGTTTTGAACTTCATCAAGTTCTATCGAGGAGGATACCAGGGCTCGAGGGGCATAAGGGCAATAAAAGGGTCAATTGCTTGGCCAAGGGAGACACAGTCAATTCTTTCATAGGCCCAAAGCCCTTCTGCAGAGTGAACAACAGCTTCAAACATAACCTAATTTGGGAATGGGAAGTGAACAGCCTGAGAGAACCACTGGAGAGCCCAGAAAGGCATACGACAAGCGAAAAGGTTAATATAGGGTCAAAAAATGTTGAAAAAGACAAAAAATGCCAACATAGTCGGGAATGTTTGCCAAAGGCCTAAAAAAATTGCGATTTCGAAAAAAGCTAAGAACGTTTAAAATGTTGACAAAGTCGAAAAATGATGATGGCCTGGTCAAACATTAAATACTTTACACTGCAGTATTTTGAAAATTTTGCTTGTACCGAAGGTGCCACAATCTCTCGTCCGAATTCACATAGATCAGATCTTGCACTTACTGTTTTCAGTGTCTGAGTGAAATTTGGTTGAATTATCTCAAAAAATGTTTCCAGTTTAGCACAATATAGCTTATATGGGAGGTGCCAATCCCACTTGTCCGATTTCGTCTAGTTCTCGAAAAATATTTTCTGTATAGCATTTCAAACTTTTGCTTATATGAGAGGTGCCACGTCCTCTTGTCCGTGTTTAAAACTGATGGGATGAAAATATGTAGCAATAGATTTGGAATTAAAGGAGAACACTTAATGGGGCACATAAGTGCCGTCAGTAATGAGAGTGTTAAGTTTAAATATATTTTTTATATGGGCGAAGGCATGTCAGTTGACCGATTTTGCTCATTTTCAATAAGTCGAGTTTACTTTGCTGTACCAAATTTCGTCGAATTATCATGCTCCTAAAAAATATTAAAACGGTTTCAACAGACAGACGGACATTGAAAATGATGTTAAAGTCAAAAATTTTGTGCTAGTGTTGACAAAGCTGTTGGAAGATGTCGAAAATTCTGAAATTTACAAAAAATGTAGATAAAGTCCAAAAATGTTGCAATATGAAAAAAATTTTTCAATATCAATAAATCCAATTGAAAAATATCGAAAAAATGTGGAAAATTTAAAAATTTATAAAAAATTATTGACATGGCAAAAATAAGAAAAACTCATTACAACATGTCGTTTGCAATTGCCAAACATCACTACGAAATATTAATTTAAATTTCCCGGATGATTTTTTGAAATTCATCCATTAGAAATTTCGTTATCGCCGTGTTGACGTTTTTAACAATGGATGATTTTGAACATGATTGCAAAATATTTTCCCTGTGTATTTTCAATCAACGTTATTTACCTTATTTTCACAAAAGGCAGCAACATAAAAGCAACAACAACAACGCATCGTTGATAGCAATAGCGACAACAACAGGACATCACTGCAAATCGCTATGTTCGTCGCATCTTCTTCTGTACTTGTCGTCATCATAATTTTCATTTATGACAAATTTTTATATTTGGTCAACAATGCAGAACTGTTGAGCAACATCGACAACAACAGCAACAACATGGGCAACAACTCAAAGAATAAACATTATTTTGCTGTAGACGAGCACACGTGTAGGTACCGATATTGCAAACGTCATCAACATTGGCAGCTGCAATGGTAACAACGCACAACAACACCAACAACAATAAGAGCGATGAAAGCGACAACATTGGCAACATCAACATTAAACGACTACGACGACAACAGACAGACAGACAGGCAGTCAAATAGACAGCAACATGTCAGTTCTGACAAGAGCGAATTTTTAGCGAAATTGCCATCATCATAAAGACAACTCAAACGAGTTATGGATGGACATGTTACAGGTATTTACTATACGAACGTACATAAAGGTATAGTTTGGTTTGGGAACTTATTCAAGGAACAACAGCGACAGGCGCCACCTTCCTGCGATTGTTGTAATTTTCGAAATTACCTTCGCGCAATTTCTGCATCGTTGAAATGACTTTTTGAATGAATTTTCTCTTGTTCATTCATCAGCTACATACAGTCAATTGTCGTCGTCGACGTCGACGCGCATCCTGCCTGGCTTAACATGTCTCATATTTGTATTGAACAACATGCAGTGTCATTAAAGTTTATGTTTCATTTTTGGAAAAAGTTTAATAGAAACATAAGGATAGGATGGTTAAGTTATGATAGTTATAGTTTGGTTAAAACCTTTTCCATTCATTTCTAGAAAAATTTTACTAAAGCATGAGCTAAATCACTAAGAGAAAAATTATGCATAAACAGACATACGTACAGATTAGAAACATTTTGCTTGTACACATACTTACAAAACAGAAACATCAAATAAGTAATTGACATAAATGAGCAATGCCTACAAAACTGACCTTTGCTTATTTGTTTATCGTCCCATCTCTTTTTCGCATACACTCAGAGCTATGTAATGAAATGTGACGCAACCTTGAAATATAAAATATTCTTAAATATGAATCAAGCGATCGTTGAGTGTGCTGCACAAATATATTGTTTAACAGAAAGCTGTTGCAACATGTTGCAATCGTTACTTTTCAGAACGCATCGATTGAGTCGCTGATATTTTGCAGGGTATCTTGAACCAAGAGTTTGGTTTTAATACGACCCTCAGATGATACAATCGGCTCGGTTGTATGAGAAATTGCATCATTTGAGGACGTATTGTAAGAAAGCATGCGACAGATTGTACGAAGATTAAAATATTTTGATCTTTTTTCGATAGCACAGTCCTGCGTTTTTGGAAAAGTTAAAAAAGTATGAAACGAGATTATGTGATTTTTATAGATTTTTGATCGCTGAATCCGAATATGACCTTCGATTTGCTCCATCTTGTCTGAGATCCGAGTTATCTTAGATTTAAAGTGCAAAAACGCTATTTTCAGACATATGGCGTATATCCTGAAAGTAGTCTTTTGACAGCGGCATTGAATAGCCCTGAGCTTCCTCTTTAAAGCGTACTTTTTTAATTGAATCATTAGTTTCCGAGATATCATCGATTGAAGTAAAGGTATCGCTAATCCATGTAAAGGACTGTATTCAATTTGTATACCTTTACTTCAATGGATAGTATCTCGGAAACTAATGATCCAATTTGAAAAATTAAAAGTACGCCTTAAAGAGGAAGCTCAGGGCTATTCAATGCCGCTGTCAAAAGTGAACTAGACTACTTTCAGGATGTACGCCATAATCTATAAAAATCACCTAATCTGATCTCTTTTTTACATCGCAGGACTGTGTAACATATGAGTGGTCGCATCATGCTAGGGGAATCTAAAACAGTTTGTCATAGAAGAGTTGATCATGGAAGCATTTTTCAAGTACGGTACTTCTCGTAAACCAAGTTTCAGTAAGATATAAACTTTCTTATATTAATAGAATTACTTAGAGATTTTTTTTGATCTTAGAGATTTTTCATGGAAGTAGCGGAAATATTGCCTTTCAGACTTGAGTTCCCCAAGTTCTTAAGCTGGGAGAGAAAAAAGTCAGCAGTCAGCGAGATTTTGCGAGTTGCTCACTTTTGAGGGAGTATAACACTTTTTCTTAAATTTGGGCTACGAAATACGCAAGCGCCATTTAAAAGAAAAATAAGAAAAGGTCTGAAAAAGATATCCAGTGGAACTTTAACGTACAATTACATGATCCATAACCATACTAACCCATACTACTATTATAAATGCGAAAGTAACTCTATCTCTCTATTAACTTTTCACGCCTATGCCACTGAACGGATTTAGATGCAATTTGGTATGGACATAGTTTCAGAGCCTATGAAAGACATAAAATAGTTTTTATTTCTAAAATTTTATCTTAAGGGGGCAAAAAGGGGGATGTAAGTTTGTATGGAAAATGATTGTGTGTGTGTGTAAAAATTTGGCACTGAGTGTATCTCAGGTATGGTAAGGTTTTTAGGCTATACACGAAGGTTCCCGAAGGTTACGCGAAGGCTTAGTAGTCAAAACGAGGGATATCGAGTTACACTAGAGGGAAAGCATCTATAACAAACTATCAACTAGTCTTAACTGAAACCCGAATGTCCACGAAGGTCAACCGAAGGCTTCGTAGTCAAAACGAAGAATATCTAGATATACTAGAAGAAAAATATCTATGGTGGACCATCACCTAGTCTTTATTGATAGTTTTCTGGTAAGCCCGAATTTAAGCAAAAGACAGCCGAAGGTTTCATAGTCAAAACGAAGAATATTTAGGTATAATAGAGGGAGAGTCTATGACAAACTGTCAACTAGCCTTAAATGATAGTTTTCTGGTAAACCCGAATGTTCGCGAAAGTCAGCCGAAGGCTTCGTAGTCAAAACAAAGAATTTCAAGGCATATCAGAGGGAAAGCATCTAAGTATGACAAAACATCAACTAGCCTTAACTGAAACCCAAATGTTCGCGAAAGTCATACGAAGGCTACGTAGTCAAAACGAAGAATATCAAGGTATACCAGAGGGAAAGCATCTATGACAAAACATCAATTAGCCTTAACTGATAGTTTTCTGAGAAACCCGAAGATTCCCGAAGGTCGCCCGAAGTCTTCATAGTCAAAACGAAGGATATCTAGGTATAATGAAGGAAAACATCTTTGATAGACCATCAACAAGTTTTAAATGACAGCTTTCTGCGAGACCCGTAGGTTCCCGAAGATCACCCGCATTCTTCAAAATTAAAACGAAGAATATCTTGGCCAGAGAAAAAACATCTATGGCGGAATACCAACAAACCTTAATTGATAGTTTTCTGGGACCCCCGAAGGCTTCATTGTTGAAACAAAGAATATCTAGGCATATTAGAGGTAAATATCTTTGATTGATATTTTCCTACTTTTGAAATTTTACGAAACTTTTGGACTTTTACTAATATTTAAGACGTTTTTTGATACTTTAGGCCTATTACTGATTTCCTCGATGTAGCTATTTCAATATTTTTTAATGCTTTTGGACATTTATTGATGTTTCAGATGTTGTACTATACTTTTGGACTTCTACCGATATTTTAGAAGTTTTACGATAAATTTGAACTTTTATCGACTTCTTCGATATTTTTGAAATTTTAAGGATTTTTTCGATACTTTTTGCGATTATTTCAATATTTTTAAATATTTTTCGAAACATTTAGACTTTTAGTTTTCTAGATGTTTTTCGATAATTTTGAATTATAATCGACATTTAAGATGATTTCTGATGTTTTTGGACTTTTACCGATATTTTAGAGGTAACAGTTTTATGGAATTAAATAAAATAAATATATGGGAGCATCTGTTTTTGGAACATTATTTTATAAAAATAGTTTTCCGTATTAGCTTTCTTTGGTGCTTTCTTGCTTAAAAACATATTTTTATTGATAATATTTGTGGAATGAGTGACATGAAGCAATTTTTTATTTTTTCTGCGAATAATCCAAAAACAGAAACCGAACAACGCCGGGTAAAACAGCCAGTCTTGTTTAAATAATGAGATTGAAATTGTTGACTGCGTCATTTATCTAGGCAGCATTGTCTACACGGATGGAGGGACAAAAGGAGATATTAACTCAAAAACCTTTAAAGCGAAATGCATGTTTGCTGAACTAAACAGAATATAACCATCTACCGAAAGCTGGACATTTTCAAAACGTGTCTCGTTATCGAGTGGCGCATGAACAAGCTGAAAGAATTTTTCAAAGAGATATGAGTATCATCTCCAATGTCGAATTACACCTAAAAAGCAACCAAATGACTATAGAAAACGAGCTATTTAAATGTGGAGGTCACACTCTTCGGAAATAACCCATCGATTGAGTGAAAACCACAAGGCAGTATAAGACAAAAAGGGTCATCGTAGTAATGGGATGAAAATCTTCGCATTAAACGAAGATGTTTAATTTTTGGCATATGCTTCGCTTACAGTAATAGGAAAGTTCAAACAATGAAGAGATAACTTGATATCTTGAAACCCGGGATAAGAAGTTCTGGTGAGTAAAAACGTCTCTAATCCGAAGAAGTAAGCCTTTTAAACGATATTTTTAGTTTGGAGAAAATAAAAAAAATCTTCCAATGAAGAATTGCTTCCAAAGCGCACCTTCCTCTTTTGTACTGCCATTCTCCAAAAATAAAAGAGCCAATTTAAATTCTAAATTTATAAACACCGCGTGGAATACTCCAAATAACTAAAGGCAAAATTTGTTGTCAGCGGAAAAACAAAAAAAAAAAAAATAATAATAAACGATAAAAAATAATGTCAACTTAAATCCCCATGTAGCCAGTTTGCCGCTGATAAATGAACACAACAACAAGAATGTGATGGAGTGCGGAGGGGGCCAAAAAAAATATGCGCAACACTGCGAAAGATAAGAAGAAATCGGAAAAAAATTGACTCTAGAAAATATAAAAATCACCCGCCAAGAAATCATTTTTAAAATCGTGTTTTGACATTATTCTTCCGCTACATCACAAAGGGAAGGGGGAAGCAGAGCAGTTCGTTTTTTCCCCTGCCTATGTGTCAGCCAATATGCCAACCCCACATAATCAGTGTCACCAGAACAACCAAACGGACAACCCTCACTTGGGCCGTTTTGCGGCATTACTCTAAATGCCACCTTTCGAAGTTTCTTTTCTTGTTGTTCTTGTTGTTGTTTTTGTTCCTTTCAGCAAAAAAACATTTGTTGCTCCAAGGGGTGACATAAGATTTCATGCGGCTGCATACAAAATGTTGCCTTTTTTTGGTTAACTTCTTCTTGTGCTGTGGAAAGTGTGGGTGACTGAAGAAAACAAACGGAAGTTTGGGGTATAAATGCGACACACAATTGTTTGTTTTGTTGATTGTCTTCGTCGGCTTGTCGCGATTCTTAAGTGAAGCTACTACTGATTGTATGGATGTTGAAGGTGGGCTTTTACAGGCGAAGAGCAGACCCTCCAGGGCAGGTGTAGTGCGTTGCTTTTGAAATAGATATTCACAATTTTCTCGAAGAGATGATTTCGTTGGCAGCAGGTCGCGCTGTTGTCATCGGTTTGAATTGGTTTTTAATGTTTCCGTTGAGATATCTTAAGAATAATTGTTTTGCGTGTTCTTTTCTGTCCTTTTATTTTCATTGTTTTCTTTGTTTTTTTGTTTTCCGACTAAAGTTGGAGTGTTGTAAGCCCCACAGGTGTTTTCACCTACGATTTTGTTGCATTTTTTAAGTATACCTTCGAGTGTTTTTTGTCTTTTAAGTGTTCTATTTATAATGTAATCAGGGAATACGCATTGAGATCTGTTTAAGGTATGTTTTGGTCGTTTTGTTGTGCAATTATAATTTATTTTAGAGAAAGGAGCAATTAAAAAATATAAATTTTTTCAGAAGGAATTTAAGGTGGGGACACGAATATCCATCTATTGCTCAAGATTATAAGTTTATAATTCTGAAGGTTATGTGGGCGATTCTCAAAAAAATGTACCATTCAATGTTCCGGTGCTCAAAACCATGTTAAAATTTAAAATTTGATATTTAACTATTTAATACAGATACTTAGATAACAGCTTAGAAAAAAAAAAAAAAAAAAAAAAAAAAAAATTATTTTTAATATATTACTATGAAATTACATATATCACAAAAATTTTTCAAAAATTATTCTAAGAAAAAATAAAAAAATTTTTTTTAACTTTCCAAAAAACTCCAAAAAATTTCACACGTATTTCTTGAACTCTAAGCATTTTATGCCTAGTACACTTTTTTCGTAAGATGCCTTCCTCTTGAGTAAACAAAGAGTTTTGCCAGCCACGGCCGCTCAAAAGCCAAAAACTCTCTTCTAGCAACTGAATACCATCTTAAGTCATACATCATTTTAAAGCTTATAAATTATGCTTTAATATAAAGTAATTAAAGAGGGGTTTTTAAAAAAATTCAAAAGCATTTTTAAGTTTAAAAAATTTTGTTGAAAAAAATTTTTTGGGATCAGTTGCTCATACATGTACATTAGTGTGGGCCGATTTGAAAACTGATCTCGGCTACCCCCCTATGTGAAAGTTCATTCAATTCTATGAATATTTGGCCAAGGAACCGTACCTCTGCGTTCAACTTTAGTTCGGCGCATTTTTGATCGAAAATTTTACCTTTCATTAATATTTTTTTAAAATTTTAAAAATTTTTATAAAGACAAAAGTAATGTCATTATATGATTTGGCTGGTATTCTGTCAGTAGTCAATTAAATTGGGTTTTGTTTACACGAGAAGTTTACTTGATGGTGTGAAATTGATGATATATGTTTAAAAAAGTGATAGTGGTCAAATAGCCGATTATTATGACCGACTTTCAAAATAAACGATTCATATTTTTGGATGAATTTTTTCAAAGAAGACAACAACCTAGGCTGAAAGTTCATTCTTACACCAAAGTTTGTTAATTCATATACATTAGGGTGGGCCAAATTGTATGGACGAAATTTCATCGACCTCAGCTACCCCCCATATTTGAAAGTTCATTCAATTCTATGAATATTTGCGCAAGGAACTATACCCCTACGTTCAACTTTAGTTCGGCGCATTTTCGATTGAAAATTTTACATTGCGTTTAAAATTTATTTTTATGCTTAATTTTCAAAATTCCTATGGAGACAAAAGTAATATCATGATATGTTTTGGCTGGTATTCTGTCACTAATCAATAGAATTGGGTTCTGTTTTTACGAAAAGTTTACTTGATAGCGTGAAATTGATTATATTTATTCCAAAAAATTATATCGGTCAAATAACCGATTTATTATAAACGATTCATATTTTTAAATGGATTTTTGGTATATTGTTCTGTAAAATTAAAAAAAGCGGCTAATTTATTTCCTAAAACTGCCACTAGATAATGCCCTGGAAAAAAATGAGTGTCAGATTTGGCATCTTAGTATCCAAAAATACTTGGGTTGGTTTTCGATTGAAAAAATCCATGTAAAAATATGACTCGTTTATTTTGAAATCGGTTATTTGACCGATATAATTTTCTGAAATAAATATAATCAATTTCACGCTATCAAGTAAACTTTTCGTAAAAACAGAACCCAATTTTATTGATTAGTGACAGAATACCAGCCAAAACATATTATGATATTACTTTTGTCTCTATAAGAATTTTGAAAATTAAGCATAAAAATAAATTTTAAACGCAATGTAAAATTTTCAATCGAAAATGCGCCGAACTAAAGTTGAACGTAGGGGGGTAGCTGAGGTCGATAAAATTTCGTCCATACAATTTGGCCCACCCTACTGTATATGAATCAACAAACTTTGGTGTAAGCTATAAATTTTAGAAAGAACACCCTTTTCATAAAAATGACTAAAAACGCCAATTTTAACAGCCTGTATTTTAACAACACATGATACTAGGATCAAATCCTCCCGGGTTATTGTTCTTGCACATCGGAACTACCATATTGCCAAATTTGAGCGAAATCGGATACAAAAAAATTTTCAGCTGGTCCACTTGGCGTGTTTTGCTTCAGCTACTTACTGTTTCTCTGTGTTAACCTTTCGAAAAAAATTTTTTATGTAGTATTGACATACTGAGAAGCTTGTCCCTCATTTTGGACTGTCTCATTTTCTTATTCTTACTGTAAATTTTTTAAATATTGAGTAAATAGAGAACTGAAAAAGAAGAGGATATTCAATGTATTTTTAGCTCAGTCAGTTATGGTTTTTCGATAGTGTGTTCCTGTGTTTTTTTTTTTTAAAGTTTAAAAATTTTGTAAAGAATGCAAGTGTGCATTATTCTCCGCGTAAGTTTTTTAATATATAATGAAATCAATAAACAATTAGAGGGGCTACCTACCAGTTTCAACTTTTTAAAAAAAGTTGCTATTTTCATTGTGATATTACAGTTTTTGTAACATTTTGTCATTCTCCGTAGTTTTTTTTTGCAAAATTTTATCATTCTCCGTTCAGTAAACGAATAAGAATGTCCCACGATAAAAGGATGACTTCATGATTTTTAAATATGGACAACATAATTTTCTAGCTTCGTCTTTCTGTTAAAAAATTTCGGTTGCGATAAGGTCAAAGAATTATCTATCTGATCAGTATTTCATGGTAGACTGTTCTCAATGCATCACAGATAAACCGACAACCCCAGAATGCAATTAAAAAAAAAAAAAAAAAACTAGTAAGAGTTATTAAATACCCTATACTGCAGCATTTTAAAAATTTTGCTTGTGTGATAGGTACCACGCTCTCTTGTCCAAATTCTACTAGTTTTTAATCATACTTTGCACTTACTATCCGTAATATTTATACGTCTTTTTTTCCTTTTAAATATTATGTATTGGGTGTACAACTTTGCTTCCGCCGTTTTCCGATAGGTGGCTGCACTGGCTGAGGCTGGTTGAAATACATAGATGATAATGCCTTTAAAGTGAGTGTGGACAGTGCCTAACGAATTGTCATCGCCGTTTCAGTGACAGTTGTTCTTGTTTTTGTATTATTCACGCTCGAAAATGTCCGTTTATGTGCCCAATTCTCGCCATTTGCGGGAAGTTTTACTTTTCTGTTACAATTCGAAAAAAAATGCAGCTGAAGCGCATCGAATGCTCTCAGAAACTTACGGTGATGCTGCTCTGAGTGAAAGAACGTCGCGCGCTAAAAGAAAAGCGGCCACAATATCACGAGCGACATGACAAAGTCATCCTCCAACACGACAATGCTCGGCCTCACGTCGCAAAAGTGGTCAAAAAGTACCTGGAAACGCTGAAATGGGAAGTCTTGCCCCACCCGCCGTATTCCCCAGATGTCGCCCCTTCTGACTTCCACCTATTCCGTTCGATGGCACACGGCCTGGCAGATCAACATTTTCAATCCTTCGAAGAATTGGAAAAATGGATTGCTTCATGGATAGCGTCAAAAGAGGACTCCTTTTTTCGAGCCGGGATCCGAAAATTGCCGGAAAGATGGAAGAAAGTTGTCGCTAGCGACGGACAATACTTTGAATAATACATCTGTAAGCACTTTTTTGCAATAAACCTTTCAATTTTGTAAAAAAAATGGCGGAAGCGAAGTTGTACACCCAATAAAATATGTAAATGGGCTGTAGGCGTATCCGTTAACCGTTTTCGCTCATTTTCAATGCCAAGAGCAATCTTTTACGACAAAGATCGCTTACGAAATTTCATCGAGTTCTCGAATGCTGAAAAATATTTCCACGGACAAACAGACGGGAATCGCTTAATCGACTTTGATCAAGAATATATACAGTTGTCCATACTTGCCACGCCTCCTTCTCTGCGTTACAAACGAAAGGACAAGGTG
>OX638369.1:12819265-12845278 GCA_951812925.1 Calliopum simillimum
TTTTAATTTTCTTTCTTTTCACAGTATTCCTACAACAGCACGAAGTACCAAAAGTAAGTGTTACGTTTTCATCAATGATCTAAATTTTTTTACATATACCGAATGAAGAAAGTAAAAGTCCACTTATCTTAATCAAGATAAGCCCAACTCATCCTCTATAGCACATCAGACACCAACACTTACACATTATACATTAGGAACATCTTATCAAATATGGTATCAAGTAATTTTATAGACGTATGGTATGGTATCAAATATTTTTATAAGACTTATATTACATTTATATTATCATTCCAGTTCTCACCCATACCGATTAATCCGTAGCTGTGCATAGATTATTATCATCTTTTTTTCTTGCGTCTCATAGGTAGGGATATCACATATATCACATAGACCGTGACATCTCTCACAGTTTAATGTTGATGTATACCACTCTCATTAGTGAACCCCATAGTATACTCCCTTCCACCAATACCACTTTTTCTATCCTAATAAGGATAACATTTATTACTCACAAATATAAATTAATCTATTCATGTTTCTAACATACTTGGAGTTGTTTGCTTAGGTAGGTGAGAAACCTCTGGCACAGGAGGCTTAAGTTCCCCATTTTTGACCAATACACTCACAGTTGATACTTTAATTACTTCTTATCAAGATAATACATTGGTCAAAAATAACCCCATAATGAAAAAGTTTTTTATTTTTTCATTATACTCTGCACCATGTACTCTACCTACGTGGTTTCTCCAAATGTGGAAATGTTTAAACATGCATTGGTTATGATCACCCAATAAAATGGGGCCAATGGTATAACAACATTTCCACGGGCATTTGTACATTGTGAATTACATATGCCACAGAGTACATCGGGGGTGATGTACTATGTGACCTATGTTTTTTGTAAACAAATGACATTCCAATAATCCCACTATACATTGATATACTTAAGAAGTCTAACTTCTTCAATAGTCAATCCTTTGGGATATTGGAATTACATTAATTAGCTAGTTGGTCGCTGTTGTCCCGACCAATGCATTTATTTTTTATTTATTATATATTTCTTTATGTATATGTATATTTGTTTATTACTTATCATATATTACTAACCATGTAATTTTTAATAATTTTCAATTGTTTATATATATAATTTAATTTACTAATCAGCTAACTAGTTATTATTAGGTGTTCGTTCAATACTTATAACAAAATTATGTGGGTCAATACATAATTCCCCCTTAACCATTATTTTAACGCTATTATGATACTCATTTACATAATTGCATAACTGTGAATATAAACAACCCCTTCTCTTAAATGTTGGGCCCATCGCCTAAGTATCTAATCTTTTTATAGGCCTAAACTCTATAACATATTTATTAGGTTTAAACTCTTAAACTAAACTAATAATTAGCTGAATTTTTCACGATTAGTTATTTAGTTCCTTCTATAGAATGTTTAAATCATATCTTAAGATCATGACAAATTCATCTCACAGGTTCTTAAGTTATATTACCAAACATTGGAACGTCTTTTTATATACTAATTATATTTTAAATTTAAAAGACTTGCTATGATTTATATTAATAACACCCTACATCACACTAACCCCACATACAAATTCTGTATCTACATTTATAACAGCCAATATACCCTCTTCTGCTGCTTTCTTCATAATATTAGAGTGAATTAACTTGAAGTTGACTATTGTATTTACTTTACTTTATTATTTTTTAAAAAATGATGTTCCAAAAGTATTTGATTCTTGACATAGAAAATAAAATACACAATTTCATTCAATTGAAAAAACTATTCTCAATTATATTGTGAAAAAATTAATTTGTCCCATGGTTACAATTGTGTTGTCAAAGTTAATTTGTCCCATGGTTTCAGTGAAGTGAGTTAAAATGTTCATTAGACCATATAACCAAAACTATGAACTAATGTCAGCACCCAAAAAAACATAAGGAGCATCCAAAACAACATTGTAGACTAGGGCGAATCTGAAGCTGAATTAAGCGGATTTAAACCATATTATTCATGCCCACAACACGTGACCCACCATTTTCATCTGAAACAGACTCCTTCACCATGAATGGATACTTTTTTACAGATTCATGGAACCATTACATATGCAACTTAAATATCTGGTAAGTAATATCCTATTACTACATTTTAAATATCATTCCCCATTACCACATTGCCAAGGTTTTTTTCATAATTACCACAAACCTTATCAACCCACATCTTCACGATTCATTTTAAAAGCCAACTGATGAGTCCTATGGCAAGGACGAAAAACGTTTATTGGTAGCCAATTTTTCTCCCGATCCTTCACGGAATCCATATACCTTTACAGTTACTTTTTAATTTTCTTTCTTTTCACAGTATTCCTACAACAGCACGAAGTACCAAAAGTAAGTGTTACGTTTTCATCAATGATCTAAATTTTTTTACATATACCGAATGAAGAAAGTAAAAGTCCACTTATCTTAATCAAGATAAGCCCAACTCATCCTCTATAGCACATCAGACACCAACACTTACACATTATACATTAGGAACATCTTATCAAATATGGTATCAAGTAATTTTATAGACGTATGGTATGGTATCAAATATTTTTATAAGACTTATATTACATTTATATTATCATTCCAGTTCTCACCCATACCGATTAATCCGTAGCTGTGCATAGATTATTATCATCTTTTTTTCTTGCGTCTCATAGGTAGGGATATCACATATATCACATAGACCGTGACATCTCTCACAGTTTAATGTTGATGTATACCACTCTCATTAGTGAACCCCATAGTATACTCCCTTCCACCAATACCACTTTTTCTATCCTAATAAGGATAACATTTATTACTCACAAATATAAATTAATCTATTCATGTTTCTAACATACTTGGAGTTGTTTGCTTAGGTAGGTGAGAAACCTCTGGCACAGGAGGCTTAAGTTCCCCATTTTTGACCAATACACTCACAGTTGATACTTTAATTACTTCTTATCAAGATAATACATTGGTCAAAAATAACCCCATAATGAAAAAGTTTTTTATTTTTTCATTATACTCTGCACCATGTACTCTACCTACGTGGTTTCTCCAAATGTGGAAATGTTTAAACATGCATTGGTTATGATCACCCAATAAAATGGGGCCAATGGTATAACAACATTTCCACGGGCATTTGTACATTGTGAATTACATATGCCACAGAGTACATCGGGGGTGATGTACTATGTGACCTATGTTTTTTGTAAACAAATGACATTCCAATAATCCCACTATACATTGATATACTTAAGAAGTCTAACTTCTTCAATAGTCAATCCTTTGGGATATTGGAATTACATTAATTAGCTAGTTGGTCGCTGTTGTCCCGACCAATGCATTTATTTTTTATTTATTATATATTTCTTTATGTATATGTATATTTGTTTATTACTTATCATATATTACTAACCATGTAATTTTTAATAATTTTCAATTGTTTATATATATAATTTAATTTACTAATCAGCTAACTAGTTATTATTAGGTGTTCGTTCAATACTTATAACAAAATTATGTGGGTCAATACATAATTCCCCCTTAACCATTATTTTAACGCTATTATGATACTCATTTACATAATTGCATAACTGTGAATATAAACAACCCCTTCTCTTAAATGTTGGGCCCATCGCCTAAGTATCTAATCTTTTTATAGGCCTAAACTCTATAACATATTTATTAGGTTTAAACTCTTAAACTAAACTAATAATTAGCTGAATTTTTCACGATTAGTTATTTAGTTCCTTCTATAGAATGTTTAAATCATATCTTAAGATCATGACAAATTCATCTCACAGGTTCTTAAGTTATATTACCAAACATTGGAACGTCTTTTTATATACTAATTATATTTTAAATTTAAAAGACTTGCTATGATTTATATTAATAACACCCTACATCACACTAACCCCACATACAAATTCTGTATCTACATTTATAACAGCCAATATACCCTCTTCTGCTGCTTTCTTCATAATATTAGAGTGAATTAACTTGAAGTTGACTATTGTATTTACTTTACTTTATTATTTTTTAAAAAATGATGTTCCAAAAGTATTTGATTCTTGACATAGAAAATAAAATACACAATTTCATTCAATTGAAAAAACTATTCTCAATTATATTGTGAAAAAATTAATTTGTCCCATGGTTACAATTGTGTTGTCAAAGTTAATTTGTCCCATGGTTTCAGTGAAGTGAGTTAAAATGTTCATTAGACCATATAACCAAAACTATGAACTAATGTCAGCACCCAAAAAAACATAAGGAGCATCCAAAACAACATTGTAGACTAGGGCGAATCTGAAGCTGAATTAAGCGGATTTAAACCATATTATTCATGCCCACAACACGTGACCCACCATTTTCATCTGAAACAGACTCCTTCACCATGAATGGATACTTTTTTACAGATTCATGGAACCATTACATATGCAACTTAAATATCTGGTAAGTAATATCCTATTACTACATTTTAAATATCATTCCCCATTACCACATTGCCAAGGTTTTTTTCATAATTACCACAAACCTTATCAACCCACATCTTCACGATTCATTTTAAAAGCCAACTGATGAGTCCTATGGCAAGGACGAAAAACGTTTATTGGTAGCCAATTTTTCTCCCGATCCTTCACGGAATCCATATACCTTTACAGTTACTTTTTAATTTTCTTTCTTTTCACAGTATTCCTACAACAGCACGAAGTACCAAAAGTAAGTGTTACGTTTTCATCAATGATCTAAATTTTTTTACATATACCGAATGAAGAAAGTAAAAGTCCACTTATCTTAATCAAGATAAGCCCAACTCATCCTCTATAGCACATCAGACACCAACACTTACACATTATACATTAGGAACATCTTATCAAATATGGTATCAAGTAATTTTATAGACGTATGGTATGGTATCAAATATTTTTATAAGACTTATATTACATTTATATTATCATTCCAGTTCTCACCCATACCGATTAATCCGTAGCTGTGCATAGATTATTATCATCTTTTTTTCTTGCGTCTCATAGGTAGGGATATCACATATATCACATAGACCGTGACATCTCTCACAGTTTAATGTTGATGTATACCACTCTCATTAGTGAACCCCATAGTATACTCCCTTCCACCAATACCACTTTTTCTATCCTAATAAGGATAACATTTATTACTCACAAATATAAATTAATCTATTCATGTTTCTAACATACTTGGAGTTGTTTGCTTAGGTAGGTGAGAAACCTCTGGCACAGGAGGCTTAAGTTCCCCATTTTTGACCAATACACTCACAGTTGATACTTTAATTACTTCTTATCAAGATAATACATTGGTCAAAAATAACCCCATAATGAAAAAGTTTTTTATTTTTTCATTATACTCTGCACCATGTACTCTACCTACGTGGTTTCTCCAAATGTGGAAATGTTTAAACATGCATTGGTTATGATCACCCAATAAAATGGGGCCAATGGTATAACAACATTTCCACGGGCATTTGTACATTGTGAATTACATATGCCACAGAGTACATCGGGGGTGATGTACTATGTGACCTATGTTTTTTGTAAACAAATGACATTCCAATAATCCCACTATACATTGATATACTTAAGAAGTCTAACTTCTTCAATAGTCAATCCTTTGGGATATTGGAATTACATTAATTAGCTAGTTGGTCGCTGTTGTCCCGACCAATGCATTTATTTTTTATTTATTATATATTTCTTTATGTATATGTATATTTGTTTATTACTTATCATATATTACTAACCATGTAATTTTTAATAATTTTCAATTGTTTATATATATAATTTAATTTACTAATCAGCTAACTAGTTATTATTAGGTGTTCGTTCAATACTTATAACAAAATTATGTGGGTCAATACATAATTCCCCCTTAACCATTATTTTAACGCTATTATGATACTCATTTACATAATTGCATAACTGTGAATATAAACAACCCCTTCTCTTAAATGTTGGGCCCATCGCCTAAGTATCTAATCTTTTTATAGGCCTAAACTCTATAACATATTTATTAGGTTTAAACTCTTAAACTAAACTAATAATTAGCTGAATTTTTCACGATTAGTTATTTAGTTCCTTCTATAGAATGTTTAAATCATATCTTAAGATCATGACAAATTCATCTCACAGGTTCTTAAGTTATATTACCAAACATTGGAACGTCTTTTTATATACTAATTATATTTTAAATTTAAAAGACTTGCTATGATTTATATTAATAACACCCTACATCACACTAACCCCACATACAAATTCTGTATCTACATTTATAACAGCCAATATACCCTCTTCTGCTGCTTTCTTCATAATATTAGAGTGAATTAACTTGAAGTTGACTATTGTATTTACTTTACTTTATTATTTTTTAAAAAATGATGTTCCAAAAGTATTTGATTCTTGACATAGAAAATAAAATACACAATTTCATTCAATTGAAAAAACTATTCTCAATTATATTGTGAAAAAATTAATTTGTCCCATGGTTACAATTGTGTTGTCAAAGTTAATTTGTCCCATGGTTTCAGTGAAGTGAGTTAAAATGTTCATTAGACCATATAACCAAAACTATGAACTAATGTCAGCACCCAAAAAAACATAAGGAGCATCCAAAACAACATTGTAGACTAGGGCGAATCTGAAGCTGAATTAAGCGGATTTAAACCATATTATTCATGCCCACAACACGTGACCCACCATTTTCATCTGAAACAGACTCCTTCACCATGAATGGATACTTTTTTACAGATTCATGGAACCATTACATATGCAACTTAAATATCTGGTAAGTAATATCCTATTACTACATTTTAAATATCATTCCCCATTACCACATTGCCAAGGTTTTTTTCATAATTACCACAAACCTTATCAACCCACATCTTCACGATTCATTTTAAAAGCCAACTGATGAGTCCTATGGCAAGGACGAAAAACGTTTATTGGTAGCCAATTTTTCTCCCGATCCTTCACGGAATCCATATACCTTTACAGTTACTTTTTAATTTTCTTTCTTTTCACAGTATTCCTACAACAGCACGAAGTACCAAAAGTAAGTGTTACGTTTTCATCAATGATCTAAATTTTTTTACATATACCGAATGAAGAAAGTAAAAGTCCACTTATCTTAATCAAGATAAGCCCAACTCATCCTCTATAGCACATCAGACACCAACACTTACACATTATACATTAGGAACATCTTATCAAATATGGTATCAAGTAATTTTATAGACGTATGGTATGGTATCAAATATTTTTATAAGACTTATATTACATTTATATTATCATTCCAGTTCTCACCCATACCGATTAATCCGTAGCTGTGCATAGATTATTATCATCTTTTTTTCTTGCGTCTCATAGGTAGGGATATCACATATATCACATAGACCGTGACATCTCTCACAGTTTAATGTTGATGTATACCACTCTCATTAGTGAACCCCATAGTATACTCCCTTCCACCAATACCACTTTTTCTATCCTAATAAGGATAACATTTATTACTCACAAATATAAATTAATCTATTCATGTTTTTACAAAAAATTGCAAGCTCAAAATTTTCAAAAAGTACAGGAATACTATGGTAAGTTTCAGAACGCTTACATCCTTGGACACGCAACGTAAGAAAGAAAGAACGGGTATTACGGTGCGTAAGCGCTTTAGAGAATAAATGAAACTGTTAATATTATTTTTGAATGCTCTCTTTATTTTGTATTTAACGATTTATTTAATACAAATTTCGCACTTTTTTTGTTTTTTTAACGCCATCTATGATCTATAAATATTCAACGTCTAAGTAGTTAACGCCTGTAACTTCTTGAATCCACTCCAAATATGAAGTAACACGAGTAAAAGCTTCAGGTTCATTAGCTTCACAGCCCTCGGCAGAACCGAATGAAGTCAAACCGACTTGTACATCTCCTACAACAATTGGACCACCAGAATCGCCTGTGCACGTCGATGAACCAGCAGTATGTGCAGCACAAATGTTACTACTTGTAACTAATGTGCTGTATGTCCTTTGGCATACAGAATTGTCAATAAGTTCCAACGAAGCCCATAGCAAATATTTAGATGCACCACTAATGTCGGTTGTTTTTCCAAAACCAGATGCAATGCCCACTTCACAATCATAGGTGGAATAGATCTTCGCAATACTTGGCAATTTAACTAGTGCAATGGTAGCAGATGTAGCAACGGTTGGAGTACGAATCAATGCAATATCATTTAATATTAGTTGAGGATACCAACCAGGATGAATTATAATCTGGCTCAGATCGTCTACAGCTAATGTAACTCCACCGCTTGTACGTTGTATAGAGCCATAACGAATAGTTATGGATTGCATTGGGCCATGAGACAAATCGAGAGATATCAAAATGCAATTTTTACTACTAATTTTATCATGTGCAACTTACAAAGCAACACAGTGAGCAGCAGTCAAAACCCAGTTTGGTGCAATTAGCTATCCTCCGCTGCTTGATGACGAAGTACGGCTGATTTTGACAGTAAGATCAACTTGATATGGCAGATGTCCAATATAGGCCCTTTCTCCATCAATAATGCGACCGTCAACAGCTGAGTTCTTCTCTTGACCGTTAAAACGGAATGCTGAAGTGGTAGCCAAAGCCAAGACGAAAACTATTAAAAACTTCATAATGCTGCTACTGTTATGATCTTCAACTGATGTCTAGAATTGAAAAATTCATCGCTTTTATAGATACTTCCTTCTTGATTATACAGTGGAACTCAATGAGTTTCCAATTGCTGGTACTTTAACCGATAAGATAATGAGTAAACAAAATGTGTACCTTTGTGATTTTTTTTATTTGTTTGACAATTCAAATAAGATTAATTTTCGTTTAATTAAAACTAAATATTTAATCAATTTGTTAAATTTGTTAAATTTATCAAGATCAGTGTTTCCCAAAGTATGGCTCACATCGGTTTTCAATGTATATTCTCGGCAAATAAAATCGGTAAGTATTCGACGAGACAAAAAAGTTTGGGAACTTCTAATCTAGATGTTACATTAATCTTTATACGAAATTGATTTGGGAAATAATTCAGTTAAACATGAGTATTGGTGTTTTCCCAAGTAAAACATGAAATTAAAATTTCAAGTATCTGCCGGTCAAGTGGTGTGGGAATTCCTACTTTTGTATGTTATTTTCGTTTTAAAGTTTATCTTTTAGAAACTGCATTTTGGCTCCCTCAGTTTGCTATCTGTAAGAATAAAACAGTCGTATAACGGTGAGTTGTATACTACGATGTCTAGAAAATACCTCCATTACTAAGCTATCTTATAAACTGAGGTAATAGGAGTTAACCCTTAACCCTTTCGGTCATTTGTAGCCATATGGCTACACAGCTTTTAGTGGCTCTGTGGAGTTTATGAAATAAGAACATAAAAAACGATAATAGTTCTTTAGAGTCTTTAGAATACCAAGAAATTTTACAATTCTTAGTTTGAAATACACGCTGCGAAAATATCGTTTTTTCAAACCAAATTTTTTGCTGCATGAGAGGCTACGTTTTTTAATTTTTTTTTTTTAAATTTACATTATGCAAAATAAATTAAATATTGTACACTAATAAGTGAAGAAAACATGTCTTTACAATGTATGTATGTATGTATTCTCCTTTAACTCCTAGGAGGAGCATAGGGCCAATATGAAATCTCTCCATTTGTCACGATCCCTTGCGATGACTTTGATCTCTTGCCACGATTTTCCCGATTCTTGGATTTCCTTTTCCAACGACCTTTTCCAGTTGGTTTTGGGTCTACCACGTCCTCTACTGCCTTGTGGATTCCACTCAAGGGCCTGGCGACAAACTTCGCTGTGTGGTTTCCGGAGAGTGTGACCAATCCATCCCCATTTGCGCAGCTTGATCTCGTTTGCTATAGCCTTCTGTTTGCATTTTTGATGTAGCTCGGCATTTGATATAGTGCGAGGCCACCAAACCTTTAATATACGCCTTAAGCATTTGTTGACGAATACTTGCAGCTTGTTTGTTAGTTGTTCAGTAACAAGCCATGTTTCGCACCCATATAACAAAACCGATTTCACATTCGAATCAAAAATGCGCACTCTCGTTTTGGTGGATATAACGGATGAAGACCATATTTTGTTCAGTTGAGCAAACGCGCCTTTTGCTTTTGCTATTCTTGAGTTGATATCCTCTTTTGCTCCACCATCCATGGAGATAATGCTGCCTAGATACGTGAAGCTATCGACGTTTCCGATGTCATCACTGCCAGCTTTAAACGTCATGTCATTGCTTGCGTTTAGCTTCATGCTTTTAGTCTTGGATACGTTGATTTTTAGGCCGGCCTTTTGTGATTCCAAGACAAGGTCTTCAATTTTGCTTTGCATATCTGAATGTTTGGACGATAAGAGGCAGATGTCGTCAGCGTAGTCGAGATCTTCCAGATGTTCGGTAAAGTTCCATTGAATACCCCTTTTGGCCTTATTAAGAGCTTTATCTAGGATATCATCAAGAACGATAAGGAAGAGTGATGGTGATAGTAAACACCCCTGCCGTACGCCTGAATTAGTGGTGAATGTCGGTGACAACAACCCGTTGTGTAACACACTGCATTTAAAGCCTTCATATTGTGCACGTACTAAGTTTATGGCCTTTGCGGCAATACCTCTTCGTTGCAGTGACGCCCAGATGTTTTCTCGGGAGACACTGTCAAAGGCAGTGCTATAGTCAACGAAGACAAGTTGAAGTGCAGCACGCCACTCGCATGATTGTTCGACAATTATTCTGAGCGTGTTGATTTGATCCACGCATGATCTGTTTCGCCGGAATCCTGCTTGCTGCTTTCGAATGGCTGAATCAAGTTTTTCGCTTACCCTGCTCAGAAGCACTTTCGTCAGTACTTTTGATGGAACTGAGAGCAAGGTGATGCCTCTATAGTTTCGGCACTCGCTTAGGTCACCTTTTTTCGGTAATTTGACTAACATGCCATGTAGCCAATCTTCTGGCAAACGCTCTTCACTCCAGATTTTGTTGAGCAGAGGATGGAGAATTTTAGCTGATGTTACGGGGCATGCCTTTAGCAGTTCAGCTGTTATTTGATCTATACCGGCGGCCTTGTTGTTTTTCATGCTTTGGATAGCTTTCACAATTTCATCAATTGTAGGCGGCGGTGTTTGTATTCGACTACTACTGCGAGTCATTGCGGCAGTTGTAGTTGGTGATTCTGGTTGCAGGGATGTGGTAGACATGGGATTTAGTATATCGCAAAAATACTCTTTCCATCTGTTTAGTTGGTCGTCTGCAGATGTTAAGAGATTTCCGTTTTTGTCTTTGATAGGGCGGCTCTGTTGGAGTTTTCTGCCTGATAATCTGCGGGTGATATCGTAAAGCTGCCTGAGATTTTGAGCATTTGCAGCGCTTTCGGCTTCGCTCGCGAGGTCGTTATACATTCTTCTTTTGTCTTGTCTGCACGATCGCCTGACTTCTTTATTGAGAGAGTTAAAGACCTTTTCGGCGACGTTCTTTTGCGCTCTAGTTTTAGCGTCGTCTCTCAGTTTTTTCGCGCTTCTTCTTTTTTCGACAAGACCCCACGTTTCCTCGCTCATCCAGTGCTTCTTGTTCGAGGGTCGAAACCCAAGTATTTTTTCACTGGAGTTTAAGAACGCAGCCTTAGCGGCCCTCCATGATGTTTCAATACTTCCACCACAATCGAACGAAACTGTTTTAAGTTCTTCTACGAAAGATCTGCGTACCTCATCGTTCTTAAGCTTAAGCACGTCGAATTTTTTTGCTACAGATTGTTCGCTGGGACGTTTATTAGCGGCAAGTTTTAGTCGAATGACCGCGACGAGAAGATGGTGGTCGGAGCCTATGTCAGCGGCCCTCTTTACTCGTACGTCCAGAAGACTCCCTCTCCATTTTCTGCTAATGCAGAAGTGGTCGATTTGGTTTTCAGTGGTGTTGTTTGGAGACACCCAAGTAGCTTTATGGCATTTTTTGTGTGGGAATAGCGTACCTCCAACGACAAGACCGGCTGTATTGCAGGCGTCAATGAGAAGCTCTCCATTGTCGTTTCTCGCACCCAAGCCATGTCTTCCAATCACGTGCTCTAGGTTAAGGTTTTCTGAGCCTACTTTGGCATTCAAATCGCCCATAACCATTATGATGTCGTTCTTGTGAGCACTGTTTATTGCTGCAGCGAGCTGGCTGTAGAATTCATCTTTGGTTTCTCTCTCTGCCAACTCTGTGGGCGCGTATGCTTGGAAGATGGTAATATTTCTTGCGGGGGTTCGAAATCTGCACCAAATGAGTCTTTCGTTTACAGGTTTCCATTCCATTACTGCCTTTACTGCAGTTTTACTTAGCAAAAATCCAACTCCATCCCTGTGGATGTCATCTTGCGATCTACCGGAGTATAGAAATTTTTCGCCGTCAGGAAGTACATATTCGCCGGCACCGTTCCATCTACACTCGCTTAATCCCAATATCTCAAGGTTGAATTTGTGGAGTTCTCTAACGGCTTGGTGTATTTTGCCTGGTTCATTTAGAGTTCGGACATTCCAAGAGCCGATGCGTGTTCGAGTTTTCATCGAAAGGATTTTAAAATTTTGAGAAACCATATTGGTTCCAGTTATAGGAGAATCATTCCTAACTATGCATGTTTCTTGCACCTCCAAATCCGATGTGCATGCTGCCGAGGCAGGTGGATTAACCACACTCTGGTGGGTACCACTTGGAGAGTTATTTCCCATCGTTTTCCGATCCATGCTTCATTAGTATAATCTTCTCGGCAACGCCCCACGCAGTAAGTTATAAGCTTAAAGCTGGATCCGGCAAGCGCTGCAAATATAGTGGCCAAATTCACTTTTAATTTCAGCCGTCCAATCTGGAACAGACGCTGACCTGGGAGCCGCCCACTCTGGATCAGACGCTTCAGGGTTTCGACAAGATGCTTATTTTAAGGCGGCATCGACTCGCCTTGTCAGTGCCAGTTACGGGCATTGTGGGTTTTTCTTTCGAGGCGCAACGCTGTCCAACGCTACACCCTTCCACACCCTGGCTGGTCACCCGCTTTTAGTCGCCTTTTACGACAGGCATGCTTACCTCGGGCATATTCTGACCCCTTACCCGCAGGGGTGCAGGGGTCTTTACAATACTGTAAATATAAAATGTTTAAAAAGTACTCGGATAGACTTCAGCGATTTTTTGAATTTCGCATGTAGCCATACGGCAACAAATTTGTTTAATGGTGCTGAAAGTTACAATTTTTCCGCGGTTTGAAGAAACTTGAATCTTTTTTACTTTGAACTTTGTTTTGAATTTTGACTTTTAAGAATTTTTTTGACGAAATGCTTTCAATATTGCGTTTTATATTATTGCTTTGTATGGGCGGTAGGCGTGCCAATTAACCAATTTTGCTCAACTCCTTGCTCCCTTTTTGACAACGTGGCCACAAAATTTCATCGAGCTATCTTTATTCATTTTCTCTTAATCGTGATTTCTACAGATGGACAGGTGGTTAGATATACAGATAGATGGACAGACAAATAGGCAGACCTACCTAACTATATCGACTCATGAGGTGACGCTGATCAATAATATACATATATACTTTTCTATACCTACCACGCCTACAAACAGAAGTACAACATGAATATACCCCGGGTGTAGGGTACAAAAATGTGTATTAATGCTTAGCACCTGGAGACCGATCCCTGCTCGGTCAACAATCTAATCTTATTATTTTGGTCGATGTTTTTATTCATAGCTATTTTTTGTTATGAAAATTGTATCTTTTCACTTCTAACGGTCATGCTTTAAAAATGATAAATAAACCGATGAGAATAATAATATGAAACTAGTAAGGGTGGTATCTTTGGCCTGGCCAAAAACTAAATACCCTACACTGCATTTCAAGTACTCGGATATTATTAAACATTTAGTTGATAAATACTATCCAATATACGTATTCTTGTACACACAAGTTTTTAATAAAATAAATTGTTGAATTCTTCCGTAACCTCTAGGAGAGTATAAGAACAAATTGCTTATATGGGGAGTGCCACGCCCTCTCCGAGCTTACCTTGATTTTGCGTAGAGATTTTATTTATTGTTCTGAGTTTTAGAGTAAAGTTCGGATAATGTTCCTTAGAAAAAATTTTCAGTATAGCATTTTCAAACTTTCGCTCATATGGGAGGTGCCACGCCCTCTAGTCCTAATCCTACTTTCTGCTCAGAGTTGTCAATTAATGCTCTTAGTATTTGAGTGAAATTAAGTTGGATTATCTCAAAAAACGCTTTCAGTATAACATTTTGAAACTTTTGTTTATATAGGAGGTGCCACGCCCTCTAGTCCGAATTTGCCTAGTTTTTGCTCAGAACTTGTACTTACTATCTCTAGTACTTATGTGTATTTTGCTTCTGTTATTGCAAATAATGCTCTTATTATCACATTTTGAATATATTTTTTGTATGGGCGGTAGGCGTGTCCGTTGACCGATTTCGCTCATTTTCAATCCCCCGAGCTAACTTTGACGACGAAGGCAGTGTACCAAATTTCATTGAATTATCTTGCTCAGTTTTCCCAAAAAATGTATTTCCACACACAGCCGTTACCCAGCCAGCCAGCCACCCAGCCAGCCAGCCAGCCACCCAGCCAGCCAGCCAGCCAGACAGACGGACATGGCTATATCGACTCAGGAGGTGACGCTGATCAAGAATATATATACTTTTCCATACCTGCCACGCCTCCTTCTCTGCGTTACAAACGGAAGGACAAAGTGAATATACCCTGGGTGTAGGGTATAAAAACTCGGAAAGCATCGAATGGTATAGAAAAATATCAAAAACTCAAATTTTTTTTTTGGTGAAATAGAATGCCCGAAAATAAATAAATGGGATATGCCACGCACCCAAAATATTTTGTCTTTTGTATGGCGGCTGAAATATCTTATCTTCAAAGGATCATAACTCGGAAAATAAGAATCCTATTGGAAAAATCTGAAAAGATATTTGGATAAGGAATAGTGTAACTATCCGATGCTATTAATAAAAAAGAATTTCACCTTTTCTTGTAGCTACGCTGTAAGACTGAACACAGCGTTTTCTTTAACTTCAAGCAAGGATATTTCAAAATCCTGCAGGTATAATGACAGTTCTGCTGATGAAGACGGATTGGCGTCAAAAAGTACATAAGACTGCAGATAAGAATTAAACAGTTCATTTCATTTTTTTTTTGTGCCTGAGTTATTAACAAAAATTTTTATTTTGATAAAAAAGTGGGCGTGGCAATTATTAAACAAAGCCTTCATTTTGTTATGCTTTAGATACTCCCGATCCAGATTCGCATATCAAATTTCATCAAAATATGTTGTATCATTTGCGAGAAATAGCATTTAATGTGTTTTACTTGTATGGGAGGTTCCACGCGCACTTTCGATATTTTGCCTACTTTCAGGTCGTAGGTGCCTAATAGCAAGTAAACTCCCTGCAGTTAAATTCAGAAAGATTGCTTTAGTAGTTTTCTTTTTATAGCGCATTATATTTTTGTGGGCGGTGCCACGCCCTTTAACGAGTTTTCCCAGTATAATGGCATGTAACATATTAATACTTGCTTGAAGAAGTAACAGATCCTAAATTTTCATCAACATTGTGGGAGTCGTTTTCGTGTAATATTGAATCAAAATTTTCAAGGGTTAAAAAGTGGGCGTGGCACTTATTAGATCCCGCCCACTTTTCGTTTGTTACAAGATATTATTAAGCAGTACCTACATACTAAATTTCATTAAAATACCTTGTAACATTTGCGAGAAATAGCATTTAACGTATTTTGCTTATATGGGAGGTTCCACGCGCAACGGCGATATTTTGCCCACTTTCAGATCAAAGATGCCTTATAGCAAGTATGCTCCCCACAGTTAATTTAAGAATGACTACTTTATTAATTTTCTTTTTATACCGTATTATATTTTTGTGGGCGGTGCCACGCCCTTCAACAAGTTTTCCCAATATAATGGCATATCACATATTAATTCTTGTTTGCAGAGGTAGAATCTCCTAAATTTTCATTAAAATCGTTAGAGTCGTTTTCGAGTAATATTGAATCAAAATTTTCAAGCGTTAAAAAGTGGGCGTGGCACTTCTTCGATCCCGCCCACTTTTTGTCTGTCACAAGGTATTACTAAGCAGTACCCGCCTACCAAATTTCATAGGTACATAAGTACATAAGTACATACAATTTTATCTCGTATAAGAAGAGAAGATATTCAGAACTTAATTTATTCTTTGTTTATTTTAAAAATAGTTGATATATTTCTTACTATCGTAATGCATTTAAAATCAAAATAGCATGAAAAATAAAAATTTTTTAAATTTTTTTTCTTCAATATTTTCAAACCACTTAGAACATTTGGTGCCATATGGCTACATTCTAACAGTCGTACTTAGAAAAAAAAAATTTTGAAAACGCTTGATTGATTAGGCATTATAAGACCAATAAGGTAGTCTAGTTCACTTTTGACAGCGGCTGTTGCGTAAGCAACCCACTATTTTTCTACAGCACTCGATTCTTAAGAAAACTGCTTGTTATTTCTTTTCATTCGTATTTTAATTAATTCAATTAAACTTTACAAAACTTATGAAATTCTTTGCATATTTTTCAATATAATATTCGATGCGCTTAAAAATTAATAGTCAACGCTTACTGTACTTTTTGCGATCACTTTACTTAAACAACTGATTTAAATGATATCAGGCCAAAATTAATGTCAAATTGTTAAAGAGAATTAACAGTTATAAGAAAAATACAGAATATGTTAAATATTTCTATATAAATGTATACGGATACATACTCATGTGTGTTTTTATACTAATATGTACGAATGTGTATTTTTAGAAAATGAAAATAACTGATCATATGTAAATATATGTACAGGGTTGCTGATTCGAAGTGTTAACAATTCAAAAGACTATATTTTTAGTTTCCATGCACAGATTTTATTGATCAAACGCTATAATTGTTGGGAAATGTTCAAATTTTAAGAATCTACTTGAGATTTTCGATATGGCCACCTTTGGCCTTAACTATGGCCCGTAGACGGTCGAAGGACGAGTCGCATGCTGCACGAATTTGATTTTGTGGAAGTTTGCGCCATTCTCGTTGAAGGCCCACTTTTAGCGCATCAACGCTCTGGTATTTTTTAGTCAAGACCTTCCTGTCCAACATACCCCAAATTGAGAAATCCAGCGGATTCGCATCAGGCGAATTTGAGAGCCATTGTTGAGCAGAAATGAAGCTAGGAACGTTTTTTTCTAACCATTCTTGATTCACACGAGCTTTGTGTGACGGTGCCGAGTCTTGTTGGAATGTCCATGGCTTGCGACCGAAATGTTTGCGTGCCCACGGTAGTAAAGCACCCTCCAACACTGATTCACGATACACCTGGGCGTTTACTTTGACGCCAGCGGCCAAAAAAACGAGTGGTGAGCGCCCATCAGCAGTCACTGCAGCCCAAACCATCACATGCGGTGGTGCCTGCGTCCTGGTGGCCAAACGAACATTCAAATTTTCGTAGGACCTCTCTGTTAAGTAAACCCGATCATTTTGTTTGTTTACATATTGCTGGATACAGTAATTTTTCTCATCAGAGAAGACAATTTGTGACAGATTTCCGGCGGCGTGCAAGCGCAACAACTCCTTGGCTCTATCGAGCCTAACTTTTTTTTGAGCAGGAGTGAGATCATGCGCCTTTTGGAACTTGAGGGCCTTTAGTCCGAGCTCGTTTGACAATATGTGTTGCATTCGTTCACGCGATATTTTCAGCTCGGCAGCCATTTGTCTGCCACTGCGTCTCGGATTTCGCTCAATTCTGGCCTTCACCTTTCGAACCATTTCTGGTGATGTTGCAGTTTTTTTCCGACCACCACCATGTCGTTTGGCAACGCTGCCGGTACCATTGTAACGTGTTATGGTCCGATACACAAACATTTTATTCACTTTTAAATGTTTCAGCTCACGATTACGTTTGAATTCCATTTCGAAAATTTTTTATTTTCAATAAATTGACGCGCAAATGCTTTTGGTTACTTGTTGACAATAGAATGAACTAACATCATGCCAATTTTTAGGCAGCTGTCATGTTCCATCTGTCAGATAAGTCTATCTGAAGTTGGTAACAGTTCGAATCAGCCACCCTGTATATTGCATATTGGGTACAGGATGGATGTTAAAAAATGGTCAATTCGTGATAGCAAAGATAAATTATCCATGGAAACTAGAAAAAAACAAATTCAACTTCGATTTAAAAAAGAAATGGGTCTAGTTATAGATAAACCCAAGCCAGGTTATGGCTCCTCAAACGATGGAAGCACTGCCCGACAATTTTTTAAAAAATATGAACAAAGCTTTCTGATAACTGGAGTAGACGAGAAGCTTATAAAAAGATTTTATATAATTCTAAGCTGTATCTCTTCTGGTTATAATATAGATATTTATGCCTTCGAAATTTATATAAATGAAACTAAGGCATTATATATACAACTTTATAGCTGGTATTTTATGCCGGAAACAGTTCATAAAATTCTCTACCATGCTAAAGACATAATTCAACAATGCATCGTTGGAATAGGGCAATTATCTGAAGAGGCACAAGAGGTTCGCAACAAAGACTGTAGGCGTTTTCGTTTGACAAACACACGTAAAAGCTCAAGGGTAAATACAAATACGGATTTAATGAATATGCTTCTTATCAGTTCGGATCCCTTGGTTGATTCCTGCCGAGAGCAGCCCCTTACAAATGTCCGCAAATTACATCCGGACATATTAGTTTTTCTTGTTGTTGCTAATCCATCGGAAATAAGAGGAGTGCGCTTAAATAATGCTTCAAGTAGCGAAGAGTGGTCCGATCCCGATAGCAATTCTATATAATCGTATTCAAGCTAAATGTTGTCCAGCTTATGTTGTAAAAAATATGAAAAAATAAACTATTAGTGCCTTAGAAATCAAATATAACACGTCTACTTTAAATTTCGTTATTGCAAATTTTTTCGTTAGTTATGATGCAAGATTTATTTCAGTTGTATGGGAGGTACCACGCCGACTTGTCCAATAGTACTCAAATTTTTTACAGATTTCAGAAACTACATAAGACCCATACACTGCATATTTTGTAACCGTAACTTATTCCGTTCTTAAGATGCAGCCTAAAATACATTGTAGTTGTATGGGGGGTACCACGCCCACTTGTCCAATAGTGCTCAAATTTTTTATAGATTTAAGAAACTACGTAAAACCTATACACTTAAAATTTTGTAACCATAGCACTTTTCGTTTTTAAGATATAGCGCAAAATGTAAATAAGTTGTATGGGAGGTGCCACACCCACTTGTCCAAAATTTTTTAAATATTTTTTCTTGTACTTTCCCATACCTAAAACATAAAAAACTGCAAAAAAAATAGTTTTTTCCGTCTAGCATGTACTAATCGCATCACTGTGCGTCAGTTGCTTTGTGTCGCAAAAGCATTTTCATAAAAAAAAGTCGCATAGTTTTAGGAGCTTATTTTTTCTGCATTAATTTTGAATTTCATAACGCCGAACCACAAAATGTGGACAATGCATAGAAATCATCGCATCGGTAACAAAGTTGATGCTTTTTATAAACTTTGGCTCTTTACGTATAAATAAGTTGTAAAGAATAAATAAATAGCAAAAAAAAAAAAACAAAAAAATCTTGAAACTATGTGTTTACGCCAGCAGCAAACACCCTTTGTTTTGCTCTACATAGTCTTAAGTTTTTCTCTTTTCCCTTTTGGTTTGGCATGGGCAGCACTTTTTGCTTGCTCTATATTGTTTAAAGTTAAAATTATGTAAATTCAGTGTTCGAACTTTACTCGCACATTAAAGGTAATTACGCACTAACCTAAGCCCCGTGTTTTCATTTTACTCGAAAATTCAGTTTTCAGTGTTTTCTTTTCGGTCGCGCAAAACTACACTATGCAACATTTTGTGCATGAAAATGTTGTTGCAATCCATTGCATATAACGTTAAGGAAGACGGCCCATGTTACTTTATAATGAATATTGCTTGATTCAAGTATATTCCGCACTTTTTTTAATCATTATTCGAAACATGACAGTAACAAAAAAGATTTAATGAGCCACATTGGTTTCGATTTTAATAAATCTACATATGTCTACATTTTTATTGAACAGTTTTATCAGTGGTTTTAATATTTAGTAACTGACACCGGTAACTTCTTTGAGCCATTGCACAAAGACTGTAAGACGAGTGAAGGCAACATAATAACCCAGTTCACAGCCAGCCCTAGCGCCGTATGAAGTCAAACCAACTTGTACATCCCTTACAACAACTGGACCACCAGAATCACCATTGCAGGTAGAAGAACCACCAGCAGTAGCAGCACAGAGGTTACCACTTGTTACAGTTGAGCCATAAGTCTGTGCACATACTGTATTTGTAATGAACTCCAATGGAGCATAATTCAAATATGAAGAAGCACCAGCGTCAGAGTCTTTTGTCTTTCCGAAACCGGAAGCAATACCAACTTCACCAGCATAGGTAGAATAAGTGTTTGAAATCGCTGGCAATTTAACTGCAGCAATGGTAGAACCAAAAGCAACTCTGGGAGTACGAATCACTGCAATATCGTTTACAAGTGTGTTTGTATTCCAACCGGGATGAATTGTGATCATTTTCATATCGTCAATAACTGATGCAACTCCACCGCTTGTGCGTTGAACAGAGCCATAACGGATGGTAATGGATTGTATTGTACTATAAAACAAAAAAAAAAAAAAAAATTCAATTGTTGTACCTGCTAAGTACTGATAATACAAAATAATGTTCGGTCTACTTACCCTTCAACACAGTGAGCAGCAGTTAAAACCCATTCTGGGGAAATAACTGATCCACCGCAGCTGAATGATGAAAGAGCATTGACTCTGGCAGTAAGTGATACTTGATATGGGAACTGACCAACAACGGCCCTTTCTCCATTGATAATACGACCGTCAATACCATTCTGCTCAACAACGGGGACATACAAATTAACGTCCAACTCTTGGGTGTTAATATTGAATGCTGATGCGGTGGCCAAGGCCAAGACGAAAGCGACTAAGAACTTCATATTGATACTACTGCTGTAATCTACAACTGATGTCTAGGATTGAAAAAGCCATTGCTTTTATAGCAACTATTTCCCAATTAGACAATGCAACCCGCTGAATATCCAACGTAAGTAATAAATTAAAATTTATCTAATCAATTGATTACATTTTGATAATCTAGCTGTTTCGTTTAACAATATTTGCAATTGATTTGGGAAATAATCAATGACGACATATGTACATTTTAGTATTTTCCGTAAGAAAGATAAAGTTAAATTTTAAATATCTGCCCCTCGATGCAGACATATGATAATATTTGCGTTTCTAATGTTTTCTTTATTTTTCGATTTCTGTTAAATTCCTGTATCTTGTGACTCAGACAAAAGTGATTAAGGTTTCGGTTCTCATGTTTTGCATTCTCAACTCCGTCTGGCGCTTTACCTATGTTGAATTTTCTTTTGTTAAAAAAACCATTAATAAATAATTCACAAAAAATTGGTCTTTATTATTGTGCAATAGGCTCTATCTGCTTGTTTGAACACGCACTTTATATTATATTTGAATTGCAATATACTCTATCTACTATAATAACGCGAATAACAAAACTTTTTAAAATCTTTTTATTTGTAGGTTCCAGTGGCCCTTTTTAATTAATATCGTAGTACTTCGTTTGATTAACACTATAAAAAATAGCGAATAAAACAGTTTTTTGCTCTCCTGAAAAATTGTGTTTTTGTAGATAGAGTGTATTGAATATGAGCCGTCGATATGATGATATTATTATGTATCTTATATTATATTCTGCAATAAATCTTTACACTTTTATACGTCTTATACCACAATAATTTATATTTACATATTTACAAAAAACACTTATCGGCGCTTAGAGAATTTGCAATAAAATGGTTCGCTTATGCATATGCAACGATTCTATGTTATTTTGCTAAGTACAGTGGTGAGAAAAAATTTCTATATATAAGTATACAAAACGTAAACTTATTTGATTAGTTTTTTCTCTCCTTTTTTGTTATCGCTCTTTATGCTTCGCGTATTTTAGGAATATCGAAAAAAATCCATACCAGTCATGATATTTGATAATTTTGGAGAGGACCTTTTTTACTCTTCAGAAAGTACTTTTTCGGTTGCGAGGGTACTTTTTAATAACATGATTAAATAAGCTTTTGTTTTGTTGCTGACGCAAATATATATTTCAGTTTTATTAAATAAAAAAATTAACAAAAACAATAAACAAAGGATTTAAAAAAAAAAAAAAATATTTGAGGATTTATTTCATATCCATATAAATAAATAACAATGTTTATATCAGACTTGGGGGTTTTGCATTAGATTTCATTTTTCACTAAACTTAGTGCTAGTGAAAAAATATTCACTATCAAGGAATTTATTTAGTGTTAGTGCAAAATCTTTCACTATCAAAAAATTCATTAAGTGGTACACGGTGTGCCTTAACCCGTTCTAAATTGGACGTCGTAGCACATCAAATTTTTTTCCAGATTCTGTTTACTTATCGTTCAAATGATGTATAAAAAAATTTTCACTCGTGACTCCTCGACTAAATTTTGAGATAATCGCTTTTCCAATTGGGGCATTTTCCCATACAAAAAGAAAAAAAAATTTTTTTTAACTACATTAAACAAAAATTAAAATAATCACAATCGATGTGTTTTGCGATGCTAAACGCGAATCCAACCTCAGAATTGCTCTATCGTGTATAGTTTTTGAGATATTGTAACCTAAAGACTAAAAAAAGTCGTTTTTTGCCATTTTTTGAAGCTATATAACTATGCAACATATCATTTATTCGTCAAATGTGGCTTAAATACTTAAAAGCCTTAATATTTTCCTTTAAAACCTGATTTAAATTATATTAATATCTTCATGTTTCTAAGAGATATCGTAGACCGAAATATTGTCAAATCGGGTTTTTTGCACTTTTGTGTCTTTTTAGGTTAGGATATCTTTGAGGAAAAAAAAGATATCAACATAATTTAAATTAGGTTTTAAAGGCAAAGATTAGGACTTTCTAGTTGCTTACCAAATTTTAGTCTTTAGGTTACAATATCTCAAAAACTATACACGATAGAGCAATTCTGAGGTTGGATTCGCGTTTAGCATCGCAAAACACATCGATTGTGATTATTTTAATTTTTGTTTAATGTAGTTAAAAAAATTTTTTTTTTCTTTTTGTATGGGAAAATGCCCCAATTGGAAAAACGATTATCTCAAAATTTAGTCGAGGAGTCACGAGTGAAAATTTTTTTATACATCATTTGAACGATAAGTAAACAGAATCTGGAAAAAAATTTGATGTGCTACGACGTCCAATTTAGAACGGGTTAAGGCACACCGTGGGTAATGAAAAAGATTTTCATTATCACTAAATTTAGTTAAAAGTTTTAAATAATATTTCCACTAAATTTAGTGATAGTGAAAATTCATTCACTATCAAAAAATTGATTTAGTGGTAATGGCAAATTTTCCATTATCACTAAATCTATTGAAAATGAAAATTTGTTCCATTGAATTTAATGAAACTTTAATGAAAATTTTCAATAAATGTTGCAATAAATTTAATGAATCATTTTCACTTTCATTAAATTTAATGAAACTTTAATGGAAATTTTCATTAAGGTTTCATTAAATCCAATGGAACAAATTTTCACTATCACTAATTTTAATGAAACTTTAATGGAAATCTTCATTAATGTTTCATTAAATTCAATGAAATAAATGTTCACTTTCAATAACTTCAGTGATTTTTTTGTTGGAAATTTCAATTTAATTAAGACAAAATGTGCCGTGCTAGGTCAAAATATTTTGATATTTTTAAATTTTTCCTTCGAGATCTTGTTCAAGACGATTGCGTGAACATTAATCCTACTAGTAAGTACTAGTACTTAAAAAAAGCTTACGAAAGCTTTTTTAAGCATTAAGTTGACAAAGGGCAGAAATTATTTGGGTCTGAAGAACTTCAATTCTAGTGAAGGTGTTGTATTGAAAGAATGAAGTACTTGTTTCTATCAAATATTTATAAAATGTTTTACATAATATTTATTTCATGACATTTGGAAAAAAAAATTCAAATTTATTTTTAAATACGAGCAACTTAATAGATGAAAAATGGATTTTTCAAGCGACGACAGTTTGAAGGATCCTTCCTATTCCCTCTCAAAAAAATCCCGGAAGCAAAAATTTCAAGAATTATCAATGTAATCAAGAATTATCAATGTTTGTGTAGTGATATATTTAATTTTTTAGAGATTTAGCTGACGATAGCTCTTCTTCGTCCTGCAGCAAGTTAGACGAAGTGAAAGGTGCAAACCAATTATTATTTGAAAACTTTATAAAATAGGTAAACTTAAACGAGAGCTTTTCGGGTAAAAACTTGCAAAACCTTGGAGTAAACGAACAGCCTGGATTTTAATGAAAAATTCTATTATAAGTTTCATTAAAAGCTTCATTAAATTTATTGATAGTCAAAATTTGTTTCATTGAATTTAATGAAACTTTAATGAAAATTTTCTTTAGAAGTTTCATTAGAAGCTTCATTAAATTTAGTGATAGTAAAATTTTGTTTCATTGAATTTAATGAAACTTAAGTGAAAATTTTCTTTAGAAATTTCATTAGAAGCTTCATTAAATTTAGTGATAGTTATACTAATTTTACGAACTTTAGTCATTATTTGCAAGAATCTAAAATTCTATGCATTTTTCAACTTAGGAAATCATGACAATTAGGATTAGAGAAAAAAACTACTAAGCATGGCTATGGTGACATATGTTTCGGTTACCGCCACGTAACCATCATCAGACCAATTTATGTTTTATTTAATTTATTTTAAATTAAATGAAATAACAATTGAAAAATTTTTGAACTTTTTGTCTGAGGCCGGGATTGAACTATGAACCTCGGAGTCAATGTCTCTACATAGCGCATTTATCAATGGACTGCGCTATGTACCCTCAGAATAATTGGTAGCTTAAGTGTCTATATTCATGTAGTGAGATTTTTGTTCTCTTTCCTTTTTTATCATGACTCCTGTTGTTGTTGTTGTTGTTTGGTAAGGTCCAGCCATTGGCTGCGAAATCAATACCGGTTTGTCATGTGGCTACTAGGGTTGCCAGTTGCACATGTATTGGCGTGTTCTCCATAATTAATTAAAATGGTTTATGTTGACTATATGAAAATTATACTAATTTTACGAACTTTAGTCATTATTTGCAAGAATCTAAAATTCTATGCATTTTTCAACTTAGGAAATCATGACAATTAGGATTAGAGAAAAAAAACTACTAAGCATGGCTATGGTGACATATGTTTCGGTTACCGCCACGTAACCATCATCAGACCAATTTATGTTTTATTTAATTTATTTTAAATTAAATGAAATAACAATTGAAAAATTTTTGAACTTTTTGTCTGAGGCCGGGATTGAACTATGAACCTCGGAGTCAATGTCTCTACATAGCGCATTTATCAATGGACTGCGCTATGTACCCTCAGAATAATTGGTAGCTTAAGTGTCTATATTCATGTAGTGAGATTTTTGTTCTCTTTCCTTTTTTATCATGACTCCTGTTGTTGTTGTTGTTGTTTGGTAAGGTCCAGCCATTGGCTGCGAAATCAATACCGGTTTGTCATGTGGCTACTAGGGTTGCCAGTTGCACATGTATTGGCGTGTTCTCCATAATTAATTAAAATGGTTTATGTTGACTATATGAAAATTATACTAATTTTACGAACTTTAGTCATTATTTGCAAGAATCTAAAATTCTATG
>OX638369.1:12845478-12935572 GCA_951812925.1 Calliopum simillimum
AATAACAGGCTGAAACTTTCATAATCGCTTAATTACATTGAGACCTACAAACTTTACCATTGTGACAAATACGTCGAGTGGGGCGTTTTGGCTGTGGCAGCTGTCAAACATGTCAAAGTTATGACCCCCCCTGGACTGATGAATAACTGGTTAATTTTTTGTGAATCCACAGTTTTTTATTATTATTAAATGATAAAACAGTCGACCTACAAAAAGAGGGGGTCGTTTGGCGGGGCCTACGCGCTCAACATGTAATAGTTACACCTACCAACGAATTAATAAATAGCCAGCTAATTCTTTCAGAATTTGTTGTTTTTTCATAGTACTGTCACGCAATTATATTGACCTACAATTTGAAAGGGCCGTTTTCCTCAACCTACGCCCTAAACATGTATGACTTTTAGGGGGGGTCGGACTTATAAATAACCATTTTTTTTTTTTTTTTTTTTGTTTAAAATACAACATAGTTTACAATGTTATAAGTGACCTACAAAAAAAATGGAGCAGTAATAAAAAAAAAAAAAAAAAAACACTTAAATTTTGTTTTTCAAACGATCCAACAACCATAACATGTTTAATTTTCAATTTAGAAAAAAATGTTTCGAATAAAAATTATCGAGCTCAAAAAGTTCAACAAAAAAGTATTGGTGGGTTTATTTCGGAAAATCAATGGTTTGGCTGTAAATTACAATTAAAAAATACATATACTATATTTTTGTTGATGGGTTTTCGTTTAAACAATTTTAATCTGACTTACATTGCCAATTACATATTTTACCGTTATTAAAACCATAATATTGTTTATAAATTTTTAACATTGTACATTGAAATTCTTTTTTTAGTAAGTACTAGACTAACAATAAGATATCAAATTTAAAATTGCCGCTTAATTTTATCCACGTTAGTACAAGGATATGGTAAATAGCATAGGCATAGTACAGCTCTCTCTCAATATATATATATATATATATATATATATATATATATATATATATATATGTGTGTGTGTATTACAGCTTCACTTAGTACAGGCACCTGGTTGGTTACCTTCACACGTTATTTGTATAATATATATATACATATTGCGTTAGTGAAAGTATATATGGAGAAAAAACGTGTCGTTGAATTTTCGATAGGTTTGAATTTCGGAGCAGTATAATCATAATATACGATCTAAAAGCATATATGGTACCTCATGGTTAATATTTTATAATCATGAAGTGTTTTTTGTGTGCATATTTAATGGGTGAAAATCCAGAATTTAAAGAAAAAAGTGAGTTCGTTAAACAATTCAGTGCATCACTATTATTAACAGCGAAAGAATTTTTGGAAATTCGCAAAACATTGAAACATAGATTTGGAGATATTGTTTTGCCCTCGTCAATAGAAGACTGTGTCAAAGATGACATTGGATATCATTCTTCGTGCTACAAGCAAATTAGACTTAATAAGAGGAAATATTCTATAGAAAAAAGGTAAAATTATTTTTATTTTTTTCTGCATGCATGTTATAAGCACGAGTGCATAATGTATATTCAACTTTGTTTTTTTTTTTTCATTTTAAACAATTATGATATTTCAATTCAGTTTTTCAAAACATGCATCTGTATGTCACTGTATGTGTGTGTATGTATAAAATTAACATTTTTCATATTTAATTAATTACATATATATATATAATTCTATTATAAACGTGTCTCGTAACATATTTCGTATTATAATCACGTTGGCTTGGTTACTCTATATATAAATTTTAAATTTTGAGTTCAAGCCCACCCAAGACTCTTCTTTTTTCCCTCCAATTTATTACTTTCAAATAAATCACATTTTTGACTCTGTTGTTTGCGGCAAAAAAACGTTTTTTTTTTAGATTTTAGTCGTTTTTTTATGAGTGTAGGAGAAAACTTTCTTATAAAAAATTATTTTATTTGTTTTAACGAGTTCTAATCTACAATTTTTTCTCAACATTAATACTTAACGTTTAAATACACGGTGTCACGTATTTACATTAGTATCAAACTTATTTAATTTAAACTGTATTGACGTTTTTATAAATTATTAGAACAATAAAATATTAGTTCTTATTTTACACCCCTGTTTTATAATATAAACAAATATTTTAAGTAAATTTTAATTAATGAATTATAAATTCAAGATAAAATAGAAATAATTTTATACAAATATCATTGGCTAATAAAAAAAAAAGTTTTGGGCTGGCTTGAACTCAAATATGACTTCTACAAATATAATAAGCTTTCTCACACTTTTATATTTAAATACTGACGAAAAGTGCGTCTCTATTGCATAGTTCAATGTATATCAATTTTTTTTATAGTTTATTATTTATTAATTTATTAAAAAATGTATTTAGCAAAAAAAAATTCGTGTGACTGAGATAAACAAAAAACTATTCTTGTAGTTTTTGTCTTAAATTGATAGATTAACTGTAAATTAAAATTTAATATTATACCATACACGCAGATGTCATAGGTTGGATAATTTGATACATTTTTTTGTAGGTTATGAGATAGGGCCCATATTTTTGTAGGTCAATGACTTTTTTGATCATCAAATACTATTAAAAATGTTACTCTCTTTCTGACCTACAGTTATTTATCAGTCCGACCCCCCCCTAAAAGTCATACATGTTTAGGGTGTAGGTTGAGGAAAAGGGCCCTTTCAAATTGTAGGTCAATATAATTGCGTGACAGTACTATGAAAAAACAACAAATTCTGAAAGAATTAGCTGGCTAATTTATTAATTCGTTGGTAGGTGTAACTATTACATGTTGAGCGCGTAGGCCCCGCCAAACGACCCCCTCTTTTTGTAGGTCGACTGTTTTATCATTTAATAGATAATAAAAAACTGTGGATTCACAAAAAATTAACCAGTTATTCATCAGTCCAGGGGGGGTCATAACTTTGACATGTTTGACAGCTGCCACAGCCAAAACGCCCCACTCGACGTATTTGTCACAATGGTAAAGTTTGTAGGTCTCAATGTAATTAAGCGATTATGAAAGTTTCAGCCTGTTATTCTATAAGATTTTTTTTAAGTGTGGGCACCCGGACTATATCATATACCTTCGAAAAGTATTAAATGATGTCAAAGTGTCGAAAATTTTCGTAAATAGTTAAAATTAAACGAAGAGCATCGAACAAATCTAGAGATGTATCGATTACACAGGCGGACAGCATCTCAGACCCAGAAACCAGACTATATATTTCCGCAGGTTTTTGATGCGCTGAATACAAATTTGGCCTCAAAAATGTTCTATCAGCTCCGGTTTTCGAGACATCCTAACGTAAAAGTGCAAAAAACACCGTTTTTGCTTATTTTTGAGGTTATGTAGACTTGCAAATTTTTTATTTCACCAAATTAAGGGATGGCTTCTTTAAGTACAAGCCTTGTTTCCTTAAATATCTTCTTTTTTTTTTCTCTGAGATATCGCATTTTTAAGTATTCCTGTTTGTACGTTTCCTATACCTGAAAATCGATTGAGATAACACGGACTTGATATAGTCGATTACTAATTTTCTTGAAATGAATCTTATTTTTCTTAAAATTTTTTCACATCATAAGTGTGCTAACTCACCGTACCCCTGAAATACCTAACCCACCTGTACTTACCCACACCCACCCCTAACCTAGTTGGGTTAGCTCGTTTGCAGTGTCGTAGGGTTGGTTTCTAGGGGTTAGGGGTTGGTGTGTGTAGGTACGCGTAGGCTAGGTATTTCAGGGTGAGTTAGCACACTTATGGTGTGAGACAAAATTTTAAGAAAAATAAGACTCATTTCAAGAAAATTAGTAATCGACTATATCAAGTTCGTGTTATCTCAATCGATTTTCAGGTATAAGAAAATTTACAAACCGGAAAACTTCAAAATGAGATATCTCAGAGGAAAAAAAAAAGAAGATATTTGAGTAAACTCAACGCTATTTAAAGAAAAAGACTTTTACTTAATGATGCCAACCTTTAATTTTGGCCAACCTCAAAAATAGGCAAAAACAGTGTTTTTTGCACTTTTACGATAGGATATCTCAAAAACCAGAGCTGATAGAGCATTTCTGAGGCCAGATTTGGATTCAGCACCTTAGAAGAACCTTAGGAAATATATAGTCTGGTTTCTGGGTCTGAATGTTGGTTAAATTTTGTCGGCCTGTGTTATTTTCCGAAGTGTCAATTTACTAAGCAAACTCCTTGAAATACCAACTCTGACGTACAATCACTAACACAATATCTCCTATAGCACAAAATTATTGATTAAATTTTAATTTTTTCTTATGCCATTCTACTTAAAACAGTTCAGTAACAAAATCTATGGAATATTTTTGAAAACAAATTTGGTTTGCAAATGTTACAGCTTGTTAAAGTTTTATTTCTGGCAAGAAATCAATTAAGAAATTTCGCTCCGAATTTAATTTAATTTTAATAGTATGTAATTGGTATAGTTAAAGTATTTTTGTACATTTAAATACTTTCTTGACTGAGAGATAACACAGTTCTACTATTTGCGACTTTTTTTTTTTTGACTGACGGGAGCTAGGTCATTCTAAGCTAATTTAAGTGAAAATTTCGTCTAGAAAGTGGTATTTTTTTATTAAGAAACGCTTATTAACTTCTGATATGTAGGCTTCTCAAATAGCTGTTTAAAAGCAGTGCTTCTCTATATTGTCATGTTAATTACTAAAATATTATATATTTTGATTTATAATCTTATTCTGGCAATGCCTCTAAGTTTTTGCTGTTTTAACTGTCATTTGTGATTCTTATGTATATATTCATGTTCATTCGTTAAAAAGTCATTGAAGTCAATAAACGTATAAAATCGTAAAAGGAATCTTTTTATGCTGAATTCGGTTACTGACAATATTGACAATTCAAGAAGTACAGTTCCAGTTGCAATAAGTACAAAATCAAAAGTTTTAACAAAGTCTCTTGGAGAAAGAAAGTGTCACTTAGGTGTTCATCGCGTGGACGAATACCGAAGCTTGATCGAAAACATGCTACAATCTTTTAACAAAATTGGCGTCAATATGTCTCAAAAAGTGTACATCCTACAACATCATCAAAACCAGCAAACCAAATGACGAATATATGATAAATATTGTCAAAACCTCATCTAATTGGAGTTCAAAAATAATTTTTTGTTGAGAATTAAATAATATTTTAACAAATGAATGAAAATAAGAAAATTTGGATAAACTTAATATTAAAGTAACCCAGTGTGCCAGACGGTTTACATCTCCGCTTTTTTATCCGATACGGATCCGTTACTGATCCGTTTGCGGGAGAAATTCCAAAAAAAAAAAACGATTCGACTTGTTTTTGGGAATCTCTCCCGCCAACGGATCAGTAACGGATCCGTAACGGGTAAAAAAGCGAAGATATGAACCGTCTGGCACACTGGGAAGGAAATATTTAATAAATTAAATACAAAATTAGTAACTTGAAAGCCGATTAATAGGTGCATCCAGAACAGGAAAGAGCATTATTAATATCATTGATTAATCATAAGTTAATAAGTGATTCTATATGAAAAACACCACTATCTAGAATATAGAAAAAGTTTTAATTTGAAACTTTTGTATGGGGAAATGTAACAATCTAGCAAAATGGTTAGTACCATTGAATTCCCCGTATCCGTATAAAGTAAGAATGTAAATATTTTAAATTTAAAAAAGAAAGATTATAATCGCCTAATAACTATTATTTTATTATTTGCTATCTTTAACACCTAAAATTGTCTAATTTTCCACATTGGTGTAGGTTAAATAATTTATTTTATATTTATTGCATTTTAAAATTATTTACATTATTGCAAACAGCATAGAAAAGTACATTAATATGGTAAATTTTATGATAACTCAACCAAAACTGTAGAAATTCCTTTTATTTGCATGAGATGATAGCACTGCAAGGCGAGCCTGAATCCGTTTTAAATCGAATGTCGTAGCACATCAAATTTTTTTCCAGATTCTGTTCACTTATCATTCAAATGATGTATAAAAAAATTTTCGCTTGTGAAACCTCGAGTAAAAATTGAGACAATCCCTTTTCTAGTTGGTACATTTTCCCCATACATAAAAAAAAAAATATTTTTTTATGCTAAGGTATGTACTCGAAAAAAAGTAGTCGACAAAAAATGGGTATAAAACGTTTATTTTTTGATCAAAAAAAAGAAAGTAATACATTTTTGAATCTCAAGGGTATTTCTTTAACACTTTCGAACCGGTTGGGTTGATATATCCCTAAAATTTTTGAATAAATACTTTTAAATAATATAACTCGGTTCTTAACGTCACTTAAATTGAATGAATTAATTAAATTTATGCAATTTTTAGTAACTAATGCTTTTTCTTATAACCACTCCAAGGACATTGAATACCGAAAATTCAAATCAAAAACATCTGTTGGGAGTATAGACCGGAAGCGCCTCTGGCGGTGAAAATTTGAATTTAGAAACATTTTACTTAAATTTAGTTTCTAAGATTAACCTATCACAAATATTGAGTACCCCACAGTATTTTTCCGGGTCGAAAGGGTTAAGATAATGAAAAGGTTTGCTCATTTGGTTGGGATACATACAGAATATCGTAACTTTTGGATTAACACCTGCCATTAGGCCCTGCACATCACTTTAGCCGACCTGGGATGATACCTTGATCCATTTTTGTTTTAGTTTCTTTTCTTTTTTGGCAACTTTCTTTGTTCTTAGCAATTTCCTTATTATTATAGCCCAGTATTTTTCAATCGGCCGAAGCTCAGGGTAATTCGGGGCTTTGCGTTTTTCGGTACATCATTGACCCCATTCTCTTCATACCAACTCATGGCCAATTTGCGATAGTGACAACTCACCAAATATGGGTAAAATAACACAGGATTTTCGTGAAGGCGTGTTATATTCAGCAGACGTTTCTTTAAGTACTCTTTCACATAAATTTGGTGGTTAATTGTACCAGTTGTGACAAGTACTGAGCTCTTCAAAACGCATTTACAAATTGCTTCCCAAACCAAATATATTTTTGCAAACTTGTCCACTTGTTTGCTTTAAATTTGGTGCAACATCGCTTTTCTTCTTTGCGGTGTAAAAAAGTTGACCCGGATGCTGTTAAAGTCAGCTTTGATGTATGTTGCGTCGTCCATTAAAATGAATTCAAAACTGTGTACAAAACGGTCATAGAGCTTTCGTGAGAGAGTTTTAGCAGCTGTGTTTTGCTTATTATTCCTATTTGGAGCCAGTAGTACTTTGTATGATTGAAAACCTTACTCTCTGCAAACTTTTTTTACGTTTCCAGGAGACATATGGGCATATCCGAAAATAATCTCCTCTTATAGAACCAAATGTGGTGAAATATATTCCAAGACGTATAAAATAAAATTCTCAATAGGTGAACAAAAAAGTTTCAACCCGAGAGGGTGTCAGGAGGACGTTTTATCTAAAAATTTTGGGAAAATCGAAATTTCCGATAATATACGGGAGAAATAGTAGATATGTAAGGGGGCGCGTTTACAAGTATTCTGGAGTAAAATTAAGAAAGATCGTATGTGGGTCGTGGCGACAGAATGGGTTAAAAAGTCGAAATTGCTCATTACGGCCACATAACAGGTCCCAAAATTTTTAGCTACATCTCTAATGTAGAGTCCAGTATTTGTTTCATTTTTTTATATTTTTTTCACTTCTTTTGCTTTTTCCTCTGAGGTAAATCCTTTTTTTCGAACACTTCCAACTTTCTTTTCCGTAGTTAATCGTTCACTAAAGTTTTTGAGTACGCAAGCTACCGTTGATTTTGCAATATTTATACTTTATGCAATGTCTTTGTGAGACAAATGTGTGTGCGCACAACTAAATCTAGCACATTTTCTTTCCATGAACTCATTTTGAAAACTATTCAAAATTCTAAAAAACCAATGATGAAGAAATGTAAGACAAAAAATTCTAAGACGATTAAATCTGTTGCATTTGCTTTTACTGCAGTATATAACGCTACCCTCTTTGTTTACTGCGACTACTTTTTTTCGAGTAACAGGTCATTCAATAAGTCCGTAGGATGACACGTAGATGGCATTACTAGAATTTTTTCCATATGACTTTTATTTAGTACTAACCTTCAAACGATACGTGTATAAATTTGACAGCAATCGGACTACTGATTCGTGAGTTATAGCATTTTGTGTGAAGCAACTTTTGTTAGTAAAAAAAAATGGAAAAAAGTGAATTTCGAGTTTTGATAAAGCATTGCTTTTTGATGAAAAAAAATACAGTGGAAACCAAACAATGGATTGATAAACAATATCCAAACGATACTCCATCGATACAAATGAATTGCTGAATTTAAATGTGGTCGTACCAACACAAATGATGCAGAGCGCAGTGGACGCCCAAATTAGGCTGTTATTCCAGAAAACATAAAAAAATCCACAAATTGGTTATGAACGATTGCAAATTGAAGGTGCACGAGCTAGCTGACATTGTAAAGATATCAGATGGTAGTATTTTTACCATTTTACACGAACATTTGGGTATGCAAAAGCTCTGTGCAAAGTGGGTGCCGCGTGAGCTCACAGTCGACCAAAAACAACAACGAATTGATGCTTCAGAGGAGTGTTTGGCGCTGTTAAACCGCAATAAAATCGAATTCTTTCGTCGATATGTGACAATGGATGAAACATGGCTTCACTATTACACACCAGAATCCAAAAGACAGTCAGCTGAGGCCTATTTTGACGAAAAAGAGAATTCGTACTATAAAAGTTGGAAAATCGCTATACTCGTTGCATCGCCCTCGAAGACAACTATGTTGACTAACACAGGTTTACAAAAAAAAAAATGTCATGGTGTTTTGATCAGACTATGTGTTTCTTAGGGACTTTGACGTCCTGAATCCGAATTCAGGGTCCGTTTTTTTCCAGAACGTCTGAGAAAAAAGATTTCAAGGTCATATGGAGGTCAAAATGGTCATGTGCCGTTTAGTGATAAATTCGCTAAAATTCTGAAACTAATTTTTTATCATTGAATTCTTAGTCCTTAAAGAGAATATGTGATCAAAAACGGTTTCTCGGACCTAGTTTCGGAAATGTAGCCATCGGAAGATCCTGATATAGCATCTATGAAAACCTCTATAAGTTTTGAACCACTGGATGGACTTGAAAAATATTGATGTCATATGAAAGGTATTTTGTTTTTGTTGTTGTTGTTGTTGCTGATGTTGTTGATATATTTGTTTTTGTTATTGAAAAATTTCTCAACACTTCATAAAAGGTCATATCTCCAAAACTATGAATCCAATTTTATATGTTGTCAAAATACCTTTCATATAACACCAATATTTTTTAAATCCGTCGAGGGGTTCTCAACTTATAGAGGTTTTCATTGAAGCTATATCTGGATCTTCCGATGGCTATATCTCCGAAACTAGGTCCGAGAAACCGTTTTTGATCACATATTCTCTTTAAGGACTAAGGATTCAATGATAAAAAATTAGTTTCAGAATTTTAGCGAATTTATCACTAAACGACACACGAACCCCATTTTGACCTCCATATGACCTTGAAATCTTTTTTCTCAGATGTTCTGGAAAAAAACGGACCCCAGATTCGGATTCAGGACGTCAAAGTCCCTAGGAAACACATAGTCTGATCAAAACGCCATGACATTTTTTTATTTTGTAAACCTGTGTAATTGAATCGAGTTTTGTCAAAATTTTGTTTTTTTCTTACTTATCCTACGGACTTATTGAATGACCTGTTACATACCTTATTTCCGAAATAGGACGTTAAATCAAAAAATAAAAAAACATGTGTCCAATAATTTTCAGAGATCTATTCAACGATTTGAATTTTGACCTCCTCTCACCCCCCGACAGGGGTGGGGCGGGGGCAAGTTCAAAATTATAAATGGAAACCCCCAGTACAGTACAAAAATTTTGTTTGAAAAATTTTTTCTTATCCGGCCTAGATGGCGCTGTAGTCGACAAAAACCAAATTAAAAATACAAAGTTTTGTACCTAAAACTTCGTGAAATTAGCTTTTTTATCCATAGGTTTCGCCATAAAAGTCGCTCTTATACAAAGGGTTGGAGTACAAGCTTAGAAATAAACAACAATTATTACTTAGTTGTGAAGCAAGCCGAGCCACTAGTCCAAAGGGGTTCAAATTTTCAAATCCTTTAGCGATGGCAACATAAGGTTTGCAAAATGTACTCACTCGAAATTGATTTTTGCAACGCCTTTTCGTAAAATGACTCATGGTCACAGGTTTCCTGATGAAAATCGTTATAATTCACCGCAAATTCCCGCAGCTAGAATTTTTATAATGTATTCGGATTTGTTGGATCTATTTAGTTTTTGTATTCCGAAAAATATGTTTTCGACCTCTTTTTTGAAGTCCATTCGAAGTTGAAAAAAGAGTAAAAATAGTGTTTCAAAAAGTGTTTGTTGATAGTATGAAGTCCGCTTATGGCATATGTGAAATAAAATTAATTTTTCTTTCAAAAGTTGCAGAAAAATTTGAACCTCATCTAGAATAAAAAAAAAAAATAAAAATTTAAAGGCTTGAATAAACCATCGACTTTGACCAGCTCTACAATTCGAACCATTTTTTCAAATGAGTTAAAATTTTATATTCTAGAGTATTGAGCATTTTCCTATCGAACTTGCATCATTAGATTTGCGAATTTCTACCACACCAAAATTAATTTTCTCAACCACTTTTGAGGAATACCGCTAGAGTGCGGCGTATCTGAGAAGCGTGACATAAATAATAAACATTTCTAACAAATATCTACATACATTCAAAATAGGAACCTTTATCTCATATCGCTATCTAAGCAATTTTTTGCTCTCTCTCAAAAAATAACACAAAAATCTCTCACGCCTTGATTTACAAATAATGATCTGCTGTTGCTCCCTCCCATTTGAATTGGTTTTTATTTTGGTAACATGGGTGGAGGAGAAAAAAAAAACTATAAAAGTGGCAACATTTGATGGCACTTATCTTAAACGTTTCCTGTAGCAGCACGCGATCGGTTCATTGTTTTGTTTTTTTTTTCCAAATTAACTTTTTCACTTTTTGCGCCACCTTTTCATAACGATGCACCAGGCTTCGCTTTATCAACGCGCCAACCATGTGCAGCGCCATGATGCCAAACTGATTATGGAACAATACGCGAACGTACTACAGTGGCGTCACGATGGTCATGATACATTAATCGATATTGGTTCCGGTTCCGGTAACGTTCTTATGGATTTCGTTTATCCAATGTTGCCAAAAAATCATGAACTACTTATGGGTACGGATATTTCAGACAAAATGGTGGTATACGCGCGAAAATGCTACGAAACCTACGAAAGTGCAAAATTCCAGATTTTAGATATCGGTTGTGAGATCTTACCGAAACAGTTGCGTGGACGTTTTGATCATGTGACATCATTTTATTGTCTACATTGGGTACAAAATCAAAAGTTAGTAAAAAACTTTTAACATACATCTGTTGCTAACTTAATGTTTGAAAGGACTTAACATCTTGGACTTAGAAATGTGACATGCTATCACATTATAGTGTTTAGTGTTTAAAGGTCGAAGGTTTAAATTTGCCGTCATTTGAGCGGTAAAGTGTTGCAAACCAAAAAAAGAGAACAGTTTGACAGCTGACTGCTTAGGGTTAGTAAAAATGGAGTACTATACTAAAGAACTCGTTTTTATTTCATCAATATTATAACCATATTTGGTACGAAATTTGTTTGAAATATTGTTCAGTAGACCGGTTCGATTTTGTATGAAGCAAAAAAAAAAAAAAAAAAAAAAATATTATCCCAAAACCGACTCAAAAGTTACAAGGACTCTTAAAAACGATATCATCACTATTTTTTTTTTATTCCAAGAAAAACCACTTTTGATTCTACTGAAGGCCCATTTTGGCTAAAAAAAAACATGGTTTTTGGACATAGCTTATTTTTTATTACAAATTAGATATCCAACGGTGCTTGAGAAATGAAGACTATGTTCTTACAAAAATTTTTGAGTTCTAAAATTATAATTTTTGGTATAGATAATATTCGCGTCTCAAAATCGATTTTTTTACGTTTTTTCAATTACGCGGTCGAAAAAATGATTTTTTACTCAAAAGCAAGACTTCTAACGAAAAAAGTGTAGTTGGCAAAGAATGCTTGCAATTGATCAAAGAATATGTGTGAATTTTTCAGAATTTTTTAAGTAGAATCAAAAGTGCTCCATTGGTTTTTCTTGGAATAAAAAAAAAAAAAATAATGCTGATATCGTTTTTAAGAGTCTACTAACTTTTGAGTTGGTTTCCAGATGAATCTAAATTTCGACTCTATCTTTTGTTCAGCAATGAAAATGCGTTGTTCTTTCTTGTAGTGTTTTATTTTTACTAGGCCTTTACAGGCAGCTGTCAAACTGTTTTCTTCTCTTCGTTGGCAACATTTTCCGGCAAATTGAAGTCTTGCGTGAATTATGTGACACTCGTTAGTAGTACTACATCGGCGAATATTCTGAAAAGATTCTCTAAAGTACAAAAAAAAATTTAAGAATAAAATGATGAAAAAAATTAAGAACAAAATAAGGGAAAATATACCTATGAAATTAGAATGGAGTAAACTTATCAGAATATTCAACTATTGTATATTTTTGTAAAGTGTCTTGGAAGTCGCGTATTTTGTTTCGTTTGTGCTTATGAAAAATAATTATTTTTATCTAGTATGGCATGTGTCCGGCTCTGTTTTTGCCAACAGCTTTTCTGAACTATTCCTAGTAATTGCGGGATAATTGGTTACTTTGTAGGAAAAGTCGGTTATAACATTATTAACTGGTAAAAAAGTTAGGAAGGGAAATCTTTTGAAAACTTAACTCTTATCTGCCATGGGTTTTAAGTGGAACTTTTGTGCAAAAGTACATTTATTTCATTCAAATTGTTCATCAAATCATCATATTCCAAGCTCAGGCTGCCTGCAAATAAATCAAATTTCTCAAAAATCGCAGAAAAAATAAACTAAAATTGATAAAATGAGCAAAAATTCTTCAATTAACACAATTCTACACAGGTGTCAGGAAGGGTATAAAAGTTTCGGCACGATAAGGACGGAAGTTAGAGGTGGGAAAAGATAGGTTTGAGGGTCAGAAAACGCAAAATACCGACCCCAAAATCATAGCTGTTCCCTTAGTCAAATTGTACCGATTACTAAAATTTCCATATCAATCGAAAAAATCGTAAAAAATAAAACCAACAAATAAAAACCGAAATAGTAATTTTACATGTATATTTTGATCCAGAATCTGAATCCAGCACCAAAATTGCGCTAACTTGTAAGATCTGATAATACAGGCACTCAAAAAAAAAAGTTGCATGAACACAATAATTTTTATATGCGGACTGCATCCTCAGAATTGTCAATATACCTGCACGATTTTAAGATATCCTTGCGAAAACGCTGTTTTTAGGCTTATGGCGTAGTTACTGGAAAAGATGAAATTCTATCTTTTAATGGCATCAAACAACCTCACTCTTCCTTTGAATGTTTTCAATAGGACTCCTACTCCTACTTTCTGAGTTATGATCCTCTGAAGAGCCCCATACAAAGTACGAAATATTTTAGGGGAAGGGCCCATTTTTATTGAGACTTACACATTTCATACCCTGCAGCAGATTTTAACTTATTTCGAGTGTGTTTTGGCCATTAATCGGTTTTTGGATATTAATACAATATAATTTCGCCCATTGTATGAGAGCTGAAATAACTTCTTTTCAAAGGATCATAACTCGAAAGGTTAGAGTAGTTTTGGAAAAGTTCGAAGTTAAATTTTGATAAAGAAGAGTGTGGGTATTCGATGCCATTAAAAAAAAGAAGATGCCGTCCGATTCAGCGTTGAAGAGCTCATAAGACTGAAGTGTTAGCCCAGGAAAATTTGACGAAAAAAGAGCTGATGTTCGAAATAATTCCATGTGAATTTTTTTCTCCGGAATTGTCTGTCTTTATCCGGAGGTACTCAAAAGCGGCCAACAAAAAGGGGCCAAAAAATAGCGGCCAAATAAAAAAGGGGCCAAATATAAAAAGAGGCCAAAAAAAGGAAAAAAGAGGCCAAATGTGGAATCGTTGGATGTTATAGACTGATCCGCGGGCGAAGGCCGCCGCGAACCCGGTGTTGGATTTTTGGGAGTTTTAAGTCCTGAGCTGCGGCCGCAGGCCGCCCACTTACCCCTACTCTTATGAAAATTTACTGTGGCTAGCAAACTAGGTGTTGGATATGTTATAGACTGACTCTTTTTTCCTTTGGCCGCTAATTTTTTGGCCCCTTTTTTTGGCCGCTATTTTTTGGCTCCTTTTTTTTGGCCGATTTTGAGTGGAATCATCTTTATCCATGATACTTAAAGTTTGAAAAGCCCATTGCAAAGTCGTGTGCGCACAAAAAGTTATTAAGGCTCAAAGGTCGCTAAAATTAGTTTTTTGCAAATATCGCTTAATGATGCTTAATTTTACAGAAAAATTTTGGTCTCCAATTTTTTAGCACAGGAAATTTCATACAAAAGTACTTAAAAATGTTTTCGTAGTTGTTTTATAGTTTAGGAGATATCCCAGTTTAAAAAGTTGTGAACAGGTATGATATAAAATGCTTCGTATAAGTTCATATTAAAATATCTTACTTTTTAAATACCGTTTAAAAGATAATATGATTTTCTGTATAGCGTACTAATTTTTTTTTTCGAACGACTCATGGCCTTAAAGATATTTTTGAAAAATCGCTAAGGTTTCGAAAATACTGGTTTTTGAAGTATATTTCCGAATCGGTAAGTACTAGGATAAAAAAAAATCAGAAAATCACATGACAGGACAGCCAATACGGCAAACATTTTAAAATCTTGTTCAAAAATCATTTTTAACTAAAAATCTATTAATTACAGGTTGAACTCGAAGTAAGAATTTTCCCGATGCAAAAAAAAAAAAAAAAAAAATTGCACGCAAATCTTTCTCTATTGAAGACCAATTTTGCATTTCAATAAAAAGTACAAACTTTTGTTTTGCTGGAAAACATCCGAAAATCTTCATATTTTATTTCATTGGGCATACGGCTTGTTCGCTTTTGAGTTAGTGTTTATGTTGTCTACCTCCCCAAAATTTATTGTTCTCTATTGTTTACCCCGCAGAAGTGTTTTGGGTCTACGAGTATTAAGTTTTGCATGCGTCTATAATGGCTAGGGTATAAACCTTTTCATTGCTTCCATGTCACTCTTGTCTTGAAAACCAGATAAGAGTCACATCACGTGTGATGGATAGAGCTTGTTGAAGTTTAAAACATCGTCAGACTAGCTTTGAAAACGTTATTAGACATTTTAAGGTAACGTGACATTGGCACTATCTGGCACACAAGTCCAAGCATGAACTAAAAATTAAAGCTGCTTTTCTGTTGCAACTGTTTTTTTAACTCTTGGTCATACAATGCCAGCATATATTTTGAACCCATTAGCAAACTATAGCTCCGCTTTGTGTTCTTAAGTTGTATCCGAATGGGTTCATCTTAATATTTATAATTTCGGGTTCATTGATTTTTGGAACCGTACTTTCCGAAAATCAGCGAAGTCAGACCCTTGAGTGGAACCCAGGAGGCAGTAGAGGACGTTGTAGGCCGAAAACCACCTCGAAAAGGTCGCTGGATAAGGAAATCCAAGAATAGGAAAAGTTGTGGCAAGAGATAGAAGATATCGCAAATGATCGTAACAAATGGAGAGATTTCATATTGGCCTTATGCTACTCCTAAGAGTTACAGGAGAATACATACATACACAGACCGAAGAAAAAACCACGTTCGTGAGTGTTTTAACTACGTTTCGTTGCTGATTTGGATTTAACAACGCTCCAAGCTCATATTTGTATGGTGCGTTGCAAAATCACTCACAAACGTCGTTTAAACTTATTCAACAACGCTGGTTGCCAAGCGTTGTTAAATATGAATCAGCAACGAAACGTAGTCAAAACACTCCGAAACGTTGTTAAACTCAAATCAGCAACGAAACGTAGCTAAAACACTCACGAAACGTAGATAATACAAATCAGCTCATTTCAAAACAAATAGACTTTCAGTCAACTTCACAATAATGATGCCCGTAGTTGAGTTGCTAACGTCCGCATCTATCACACCACAGGTTCCAGGTTCAAATCTCCTCAAAATCAAAACAAAAAAATTTTATTTAAAGCATAAAATTGAAAATAAAAAATGAAAATAATGTTAGTTTTCATTGCCGTTTACAGAAAAAAAATTAATTCAAAAAATTTTTTTTTTCTTTTGTATTTCATATAGCAACGCGCGTTGTTAAATCACTCACAAACGTAGTTGAGACCCATTTAGCAACGCGCGTAGTTAAAACTGCAACTAACGAGCCATGCTCAAAACTTGGGTCGCCACGTGGTTAAAATAACTACGTTTCTGCCACTTTTGACAATGTTGTTTTCTCTGTGTAGTTCGTTTTTAATTTCAAGATGAAGGTCAAAACTCTACGATTATTGAAAAATTCAAGACTTGACATTATATCTGCTGCAATCGCTAAGCTCCATTGAATATGTTTTTTGTACTTATAAGCAAATCGTTTATATTATATATTAAAGTTTATCTATGTAGACTCTGCATTGTAGAGATATATTTAAATTTTAAAATTAAAATTCAATTTTACAGAAAAGCTCTGCAAAATATATATCAACTTTTGCGTTGCACCGGTGGTGATTGTCTACTTGTTTTTCTGGCGAAAAACCCAATCTTTGATGTCTACAAAACTCTAGCACAGCTCAGCAGATGGTCTAATTATATGCATGATTTTGAACAATTCATTTCGCCTCTACATTATAGTGAAGATCCTGGCGCCGAATTTAGTAGATTGTTGCATGAAAGTGGTTTTGAGGACTATAATGTCGAAATAAGAGATGAGGTTTATGTCTATGATGGTGTTAATAATTTAAGAGGTAAGACATATCCAATATACAACATTATCGTACCGTCAAATAATTTTTGTTTTTCCTTTTACAGATAATGTGAAAGCAATATGTCCTTTTCTCGAACGTATTCCTGCTACGGAACATGAAGACTTTCTCGATGACTTTGTCAGCACTGTTGTGAACATGAATTTGCGTAGAAATATCGATAATGAAAATGATTTTAAATTTATTTCACCATATAAACTTGTGGTTGCCCATGCACGCAAGAAAGGTGTATGCTTTGACAGTGGTGTTGAATTTTTGAATGATATCATTAAGGAAAGTAACCGAGAGAAGAAGTTGGATTAACTGTGTAGCTTAGTATTACTTTTGGTTATTCGTAAGTAGTGCTATGTGAATATATTTAAGATATGCATTTTATTTAAACAATTGACTTTTGATATTCCTTAAATATTTTTAAAAAAAATTTTTTCTATGATGGTTCGTACACTTATTTTATTTAGAGAAAAAATGGTTTATTTTCATATTGTTTTAAGTGCTAATAGTATGTCATATCATGTTGTCACACACAAGTTTCAATTTCAGCTGTTTCAAAGTGAAAAAAAAAAAAAAAAAAAAATTAATAAGAAATTTCATAATTTTTTACGCATTCTTTAGTTCCAATCTTTTTTGTAGTACACTTTGATCCATTTTTACCGAGTTTTTGGTAAAAGGATCAAAAAGATCTACAAAAAAAAGTAGATAGTGAGTGGAGACAGAGGTTCTCAACTGGTGGTGCAATACTGGGAGGGGCGCGACACATTTTAAAAAACTTATGGAAATGAAGAAAATAAATTTTTAATTGAACTTTTAGTCATATATTTGTAAAGATCGATTTTCATATAAATCTAGTGATGCATTTTCTAACACATAATTATGACAAATTTAGTAACGAATTAAAACACGGCTATAGTAACATATGTTTCGTCTTTCGCCACAAAGACTCATCAGACTATTTTTGTTGTAATTATAATTATTTATTTTACTAAATTATAATTGAAAAATTGCAAGTTGGAAACTTTTTATGTTTAGTCTGGGCCGGAGTTGAACCGAAGACGTCACGGTTGGTAAAACTCTCAATCGCAGTGCCAGTCGCTAGACCATCCTTGGCCCTCTTACGAAGCCGACTTATTGCCAGTTTTGTTTGTGAGTTAATACGTCATTGAAAATATATATAAAGTAGAACCCTTTTTTCTTAATCAAGGCAAAATTTTTCTTATCTTATTTTATTCCGAACTTTTTATAATGCTGATCTTGAAGTTATGAATTGTTCTTAAAACGTTAAATACAGCCACGTTTTGAAATCCAATTGTCTTTGATATCGGAATTAAATAAAACTTAAGGTGTTCCGCATTTCGATAGATAACATGAAATCGGATTTGTATTTCAATAAACCAAATTGGCCATCAACTCCAATCTGATTTACTGAAAAGTAATTTCGATTTGATGTTAATTATACAGAGCAATCAATTGAGAGAAAAAAGTTTGGTTGAAATCTCGACATCTTTTTTCTTATTGCGGTAGCTGATTTCAAATATGACAATCGTTTTTTCTCTCAGGTCTGTGCTTCGAATAGTCCTTAATTTAAAGTTCAAAAAACGTTTATCTCAGACATTTGGCATATATCCTCAATAAACCTTACTTTCAAATTTACAAATTTAGTTTAGTCATTATCATAGAGTTGCTATATATTAATTTGAATGGAAGATATCTTTGAGTCAATTGTAAACTATCCTATCTTTTTTTTTCTAATTTTTAAGAGAATTAAAAAGCAGCTTGGAACTCCATTACTACCGAAGTTTGGAAAAATCTTTTTCTTCTATTTAATAGACTGTCAATCTGTTTATTCAATAAAAGACAAACATTTCTGCAAACTTTAACAGAAATGGAGTTCTGATCTGTTTTTTAACCTCTCAAAAAAATTATAAAAAAAGATTGGATAGTTTACAATTGACTCAACGATATCTCGGAAAGTTTTGAATCAATTGGAAAAGTTAACAGGTACACTACACGACTGCCTGGATGAGCTCCATATGGCTGAAAAGAGCATGTTCTACATTTTTGAGCAAGGGTTTATCAGATTCCAGGCCTGATAGAGAAAAATGCTTACCAGATTCGGATTCAGCAACCGCAAATTAACAAGAAAAAAGTCATCGAGATCTAATTCAAAATTCCTTGTTTTTGGATTTGGTGTTTTTTTTTGTAATATAACTTACTTCTTAACCATTTTTGAACAAGAAGTAAATTATATTGTTAAAAATAGTGATATGTGTAGTTTTGTTTTTGCATTTTTAAAAAGGAGGAGATGCGCAAGCTTGTAAAAACTTAAAAAGGGGGGTCGCGACCAAAAACGGTTGAGAACCACTGTTTTAAGCTATTACTATACTATTCCAAGTATCCATGCGAAATTTGGATCCATTACCTTAAATAACGTTTAGAGCTGAGCACGAGCCTCAAAAATTAGACCCGGCCCGGCACGAACATGAAACATGTAGTTGAAAAAAGCCCGGGCCCGCACGTATACTTTTTGTCAAGGCCCGAACCCGGGCCGGCCCAGACCGATTCAACCATATTATTACATATTCACGCTTTAAAAAAATTTTAACTTATTGAAAATTAATGATTTTCATATGAGGAAAAAAACAAACATTTTAATCTAATAAAATGATTTGTTTGACGTGACTTACTCCATTGTCATTCTCAGCCTCATATTTATACAAAATTTTACATATTTTTATGTAAGAACAAAATTTTTTCCAAGTTTATCCTTCCAATATTATTTACGGGCCTGCACGAAACTCAATTTCAAGGCCCGAGCCCGTAGCTGAAAAGCACGACTCGTGGCCACTGGCCAGCTTTAATAACGTTTGATTTTCAGCATTTTGAAAAAATTTCTGGTATGGGAGGTGACACGCCCTCTTATCTGAGTTCGCCTAATTAATGCTCAGAGCTTGTCCTAACTATTCCTTACATCTGTGCGAAATTTTATTGCATTACCTTAAATAACTCTTGCATAAGATCGTTTTACAAATTTAAAATTTTTTTTGTGAAAGGTGCCACGCCCTCTTTTCCGAATCCATCCACAAATTTTTTGATCAGAGCTTTCATTTGCTATTCTTAGTTCTGTATAGCATTTTGAAACTTTCTTTTTCGAAGTCTCCTAGTTTTTTCACAGGGCTTGCCTCCACTGTTTTTACTACCTGAGTGAAATTTAGTTGGATTATCTTAAAAAATTTTCACAGAATAGTATTTTGAAGCTTTTGCTTATAAGTACCAGGCCCTCTTGTTGGAGTCCGCCTTAATTTTGCTCAGAGCTTGCATTTATAGATCTTAGTATCTGAGTGAAATTTAGTTGGATTATATCTAAAAACACTTCCAGCATATCATTTTGAAGCTTTTGCTCAAATTTTGTCCTGAGACTGCATTTGATATTCCGAGTATTTGTATGTATTTTGGTTCCCTTATCGCGAATAATGCTCAAAAACTTGCGCGTTTTATTTATGTGGGCGGTAAGTGTGTCCGTTGACCGATTTTACTCATTTTCAATCCCACGAGCTAGCTTTTACGATGGAGGTAGTGTACCAAATTTTATCGAATTATCTTGCTTATAGAAAGACGGACGTGGCTATATCGACTCGGGAAGTGACGTTTGATTAAGAATGTATATACTTTCTAAACATGCCACGCATCCTTCTCTGCGTTACAAACGGAAGGGCAAAGTGAATATAGGGCAAGGATGTCAGCGTTTTCAAATCACTGAGCCAAGCGCATGCAGCGCAGTCAGCGCAAAATTTTCGCTTTTACAACAACTTCAAATTCGAATTAAACAATCACAAAAACAATTTTTTGCTGTTTTTTCATGGCTCGTTTACAACACAAAAAGTTGACACACACAAGAAGTAGGGGTATACACGCGTCGATGCGCAGTGCTCTTGCGTCGTTGTGGAAGTGCGGTTTGCGAAAGTTTGACATTTGTAAAACATCAAACACATTGCCGAAAATTTCGCACTACTTCTGCAATTTCTCAAATGGAAATATTCACATTGAACGTTCAGGCGTTAGTGCGTAAAAGACTTGCATTTTCGCAAGAGCGCATCAACGCATTAATACCCATATTGTTTGTTGTTTTTGATTTTGATGCGACGTAGTCGTTGTTATTGTTTTATGTTTGTTCGAGTTCGATTTTGAGTGTACGCGTGAAAAAAAAACAACAAAAATTATTTCTGTGAATGTTGTACAGAAATGTTGATGTTGTTGGTGTCGAGCCAAAATTGGCTCACTTTTGTTCTACGCTGACACCCTTGATATAGGGTATAAAAAAAACTATAAATGAAAGAGAGTTGGAAAATAACAATAATAACAGAACACTCAAGAAGCAGCGGAAAAAAATTTTTGTGATGGTGTGAAATCTTTTTTTACAATAAACTTAATCCTTTAAAAGGGATATTATAATCCTTTGGAAAATCTAAAAAATAAGTATGCCAGTTTCTTCTTTAGCCCAAAAGTGTTGTTTTATAACATTACATGTTGGATATCGCAATTTAATATAAATGTGAGATGATTCATTTAACTCACTTAACGCTTTTATTGCTTATATATATGTAATATTTTCTTCAATATTTAAAGTTGAACAAAACTGAAAAGAAAGATACCGGATAGCACAATCTTTAAGTATTTATTTCACCCCATGTTGAAAATATAAGTACGTTGACCATAAATTTCCACACTTGTCAGATACAGATTTACTTTTCTTCTCATTTGGTTTCGACGTGGTTTCTGGTATTTACTTATTTTCCTCATATCGTGTGCAATTATTTTCTCATATTCTCTCGTGTGATTACATTCCGTTGACTACTTTTGGGCGTTTTTATTAGAATTTTTGTTTTTGTTTTTCGCATTGCGTGTAAGTAGCTTGGGAAAAAATGGTCTGAGGACGGAGGCTATCAATTTTGGGACATCCACGTTGCCACGAGCTCATAAGGCAGTATGTAAGGCTGTATTTTGACACTTAGTTTTTGGGCATTTTTCCAAGTGATATCAAGTATTTTTTTGTTGGTCTTTTTTTCTTTGCTTTATACAGTGGGAGTTTATCTGTTGGGAGGCATAAACCCACAAATGGTGGCGCCATTCCAACAGTTGTGGTCTATTAGATAAATTATGTGGTCAATTTGGCTTAATAGGGTTTAAGACGGTTTGTTTTGTGTTGCTGAGCTGTCTGATATAATTCGACAGTGTTGTTGGTGTTGTCTTTTTGCTGTCAGTAATATCTATTATTGTTTTTCTTGACAGTGGTTGTTGTTATTTTTGGTATATATATATGTATATTTGGTCTGTCTGAACGAAGATTTATTTATTTTTATTAATATTCAATTTTTGTTTTTTCTTGAAAATTGGCCGTCTATACCGACTTTTAAGCAACATTTCAGGTACTCAAAGACAACGTCAAAACTAAGTATTATATGCTATAAAGAGCCGAACCACTTCGAGCAAAAACTACGTGAATATGGAAAATTGTGCGCGGCACCTCCTATACAAGACAACATTTTCAAAGTGCTGTACCAAATGTAGCACCCTTACAAGTTTTTATTTAATACCTTTACTTTTGTTTCATTTCAATTGCCCTTCATCTTAAGCATATTGCGCTCTGTTTTGTGCGTTCGAAATCGGTGCTGTGGTTAAATTCTTAACCCCATGCAAAAATTAAACTTCGTCCTTGCCAATTGTATTATAATCCTTGTTTCGTAATTTATTTACTCTGTTTAAGAATATGAAAAAACATAAATCAGTGCCCAAAAACGTTTTGTTCTCGGCTTATGCGCCCAGTCAGTTGTCGTTGTTGATGCAACAGTTATCCTGTTGCTGGTGGCCAGTTATTGCTCTGCTGTATATATTGTATTGTTATCCTTTTTGGTAGAAAACTTTTCTTTTGTGTTATCCTTTACTTTGTTTGTTTGGTTGGTTCGTCGGTTGGCTGGGTATTTTATTGTATGAACGTTTTGTTGGTTTATTGGATTTGTGCTCTGGTGTTTCCATGTTTCTTGGCTACAAATACAGCGTCGTTATTAATTTCAAATTAAAAACTTCGAAAACACTTAAATAGCCTAAATAAATTTTCTTTTATTTAGTATATTTTTGCCGAAATCAAATAAGCATAAATCTTTTTGGGGGTGTTCTAATTAGAACACAACTTCAGACGGGTCATTTGATTTTTTCTTTGCATGTAAATTTTAAGCATAAGCTTAATAACAAGTGAAAGTTTTTTAATTAAACTTCTATCATTATGCTCAGCGATTTTAATGTCCATTATTTCTTGTTTCCGTTGCATTGGTTAACCAGACTGAAATATTGTGGGAAAATCGTAATAATTAAAGATCACCGTTTACATTTTTTATCCTAATTAGAGCTCTGAAAGTTCATTGGAACATTGAACTTAACCAAATCACAACACTATTTTCAACTTTTACACTTATATTTTTGAATAATTTATTATTATTTATCTGCCTATTAAGGACTGCGTTCGATAAAATTGTCCCATACAAAATTCAAAAAATCTCTGGAACTAGTAGTCCGATTTTAAAAGTTAGACTCATTCTTGAACCGCCATTTTATTAAAATTTTTATAACGTGTCTAGAATTTTAATAATATTTTTTTTTACAATTTTTTTGTAACTTTTCTGACACTCCTTCCATTAAGGATTTTATGGTATTATTTGATAGCTTTCTAGCTGCTGAACACAACTTTTCTCGAAAATTTTTAGCATCCCTGGCAACTTTTTTTATTGCCTTTATCTCCTTTTTGACCAAAGCCCAGTATCTTTCAATTGGCTAGAGTTCTGGACAGTTTTGAGGATTTGCTTCACGAGGCACCAAAATCACATTATTTCTTGAGTACCCCTCCAAGGCCAATTTACTACAACGACAAGATGCTAGGTCTGGCCAAAAGAAAGTGGAAACTTCATGCTTTCGTAGGAAAGGCTTAAACTTTTTTTCCAAGCATTCCTTAATATAGAATTCGGAGTTTACTATTCCAGTGGTGACAAAAAAATTGCTCCTTTTGCCACAACTGCAGTATGCTTGCCAAACCAAGAACTTACAAGGAAATTTTGACTGCTTTTTGGACTTAAGCTTTTCGTCCGCATTCCCCCGCGAGTCTACAGTGTAAAATTTTTGGCCTGGAAGCAGCGTAAAATTGGCTAAGACTTACGTTCTGTCGTCCATGATGCAGCATTTGAATTTATGGAAAAAAAATTAATTTTTAATTTTATGGCGTGGTGTTTTGTTTTCGTGTTCTTCATGTTGGGGTTCTCTTCAAAATTGTGACGAAGTTCTTCTTTTTGTTTTGGTCACGAATGCCTTTTTCTTTCGCGGAACCTGGCTTTCGAAACACATCCAAGTCCTCCTAAAATTTTTTCAGAACTCTTGATACTAATTTCACATTAACTTAGCTTTTCCGAGCAATTCTATTGGTAGTGGTATTCAAAAATTTTTATTATAGGCTTTGAACTTATAGCTCGTTTGGCATTTTTAAGTAAATATGACTGACTAGGGACAAAATTTGAAAACCATAGTTTTGGTACATTCAATTCAAAGCGTACTGCGAAAACAAAAATTTTGAATTGAGTAATTTGAAAACAAGTTATTGGATAAAATGTGTGGGACAATTTTATCGAACGCAGTCCTTATCATCCGCACATCCAGATAAGACGTTGTCTTGTTATCAAAAAAGACTTGTTAAAAAATCAATATACATATATTCGACATATATTCTAATCGTCCACTGATTAGGTCGTAAAATACATGCTAAAAAGTAAGTAAGACGTTCACGGGTTTTTATTACAGAAATCAGTGAATTGGTCATTAACCCAATCAAGGCGACGTTTCCATATGGAACCATTTGGAATGATTTAAATGTTTTAGAAGTGGTACCGCCAAATCCTAAAAATATTTTTCGAAAATTTTACTATGCCACTCTTCTGTCAGAGAATATCTTCCGCTATTTTTTTTTTGCTTCGGTTTTTATACCCTACACCCAGGGTATATTCACTTTGTCCTACCATTTGTAACGCAAATAAGGAGGCGTGGCAGATATAGAAAAGTATATATATTCTTGATCAGCATCACCTCCTGAGTCGATATAGCCATGTCCGTCTGTCTGGCTGGCTGGGTGGCTGGCTGGCTGGGTGGCTGGCTGGCTGGCTGTGTGTTGAAATACACTTTTTGGGAAAACTAAGCAAGATAAGTCAATGAAATTTAGTACACTGCCTTCGACGTCAAAGATAACTCGGGGGATCGAAAATGAGCGGAATCGGTCAACGGACACGCCTACCGCCGATACAAAAAATATATTCAAAATGCAATATTAGGAGTATTTTTCATGACAATGCAACCAAAATACGCATAAATACTAAAAATTGTAAGCGCAAGCTCTGAGAAAAACTGAACGAATTTGAACAAGAGGGCGTGGCACCTCCCATATAAGCAAAAGCTTCAAAACGACTCAGACACTAAGAATCATAAATGAAAGCTCTCAACAAAAATTGGGTGAAATCGTACAAGGGGGCGTGGCACCTCCCATATAAGCAAAAGTTTCAAAATGCTATACTGAAAAGTTTTTAGAGATAGTCCAACCAAACTTCACTCAAATACTAAAGTCTATAAATGTACGCTTTAAGCCAAAACTAGACGAACTCAGACAAGAGGGCGTGGGACCTCCTATATAAGCAAAAGCTTCAAAACGCTATACTGAAAACGTTTTTCACTCAGACACTAAAAACTATAAATCCAAACTCTGGACAAAAACTGGGTGAACTCGGACAAGAGAGCGTAGAACCTCCCATTTGAGCAAAATTTTAAAATACTGCAGTGTAGGGTATTTAATGTTTGGCCAGGCCAAGGTTACGATTCTGCAGAAGGTGATCCAACTGAAGACTTGCATCACAATCAGCTACATTAATCGAGTTCGTTCCGGGCTCACATGTTGATGATACTGGCAAAGAAACAGAGGACATGGAAATTGTTCAAGATGATGATAAAAATGCCGGAACAAGTTCGACGTTTCCTCATGTGGCACCCACCCGCTCCATGGCGTTATGTTGGTCCAACAATCGTCATTCCAACATCAGTTCCTCAACTGAAGAAGAAATTTAAATGATCATGGGATCCGTTTTTTGCTACCTAACCGGTTTTTCCAGCTCCAAATTATTTAGAGTGTTCAACAAAAAGGACCAATTTTTCAGTTGTCATAAATCTTTCTTCATAAAATAATAAAAATAAATCAATTTTCCGCCCACAAATATGAAATTTGTGACAAACTAATTGTCATAACTTGCACATTACTTAACCGATTTTCATACTGAGGCCATTACTGGAAAGGTATTGATTGAATTGGGCTATAAATATATATATTTTGTAAAAAAATAGCCTTTTATATGAACCAAAAATTAAGAAGGTGTGTTTTATGGCTTAGAAGTTATGATTTTTTGAATTTTAGATTTTTTCAAATCCTGAAATTGAACGAAACTGCTTCACTAAACTCAGAAGAACTGTCCATAACTTGGACAATTCTCAATCAATTTTCACCCAGACCAGGAAGGGAACCAGGCACAAGTTATATTTTCCGCTGTTTGGCAAAAACTTATATTTTTACTACTTTTTAGTACTAAGGTTAAGAAAAAACTCCTTGGCCAACGTTTTAGATCTTAAAAATATTGTCCAAAAATGGTCTAAAAATCGGCTAAGAAGTGTACAAGTTATGGACAATTACATATATGAAATAGAGTTTTCACAATATACCGATTTTTCCACTGGTTTCAATCCTCTAAAACCCAAAAAAAAAAAAATCGCCAAATATTTTTTTTTGCCATTTTTATTGGTTTTGGCATCAAAAGATGTACCAAATTTCAGGGAAAAGGCAGATCTATCAGCAAAAACGGGAGCTTTTTTAGAAGATCGACACATTAAAATTCCAGTACCGCTTCAACATTTCTTCTCTTTAAAGAACGCTCAAATGTTCTAAGTAGCGAATAGACGCTGGGAATAATCCCCAACCAGCGCTATAACAAAGTATTTTTGGCCTTGTTTTCACTAAGCAGATTATTCCAAATATTTACTATATCTGACGAGGAGTGAGTGCCCCCTGCTGACTAGAGTTGTGACTGGTTATTGTCTAATTGGTCATCATGCCTTTAGACTGGGCATAGTCTCCAACAACTGGTGCAGAAACTGTCACGAGCCTGAGGAAGAGGAAACAATTGAACACCTTTTATGTCTTTGTCCTGCTCTTGCAAGAACTAGACTGAAATGCTTTGGTCAGCCATTTTTTAATTCCCTAAAAGAACTCACTAAAATTCACCTAAGTGACATTAAAAGATTCGCTGTGCTTACAGGATCCTTCAGTTTGGACAAACACCATATTGAAAGGACCAGAGTTTATGAATAGACGTTAATAAGAGAGTTTGTGGTATCACTATGGAGCCTTGCGGTCTATGTGTGGCAATATTGCCGCCACCCTAACCTCACCTAACCATATCTTAATTTTGTTTTAGCTTATACAACTCTAAAAATTTTTATTTTAGCTGAAGACTAGCACTTTGCAAATAAAACATGGCTCCTATATACAAGTGTTGCCATTGTTATACTTATTCAGATTTTTGATTTTACTAAAAAGTAATTTATTTAAAAATCTGTTTCATTACAAAAGTTAAAATTTCCCCACAGAATAATGCCGCCAAGTGTAACAAAATTGATGAAATATGTAATTAAATTGATGACAAAAAAGTTTTCATTAAAAATTCGAACATTTTATAAAATAAAAGAAAAAAAAGTTTTCATTTTCATTTTAATTTTCATTATTTCCTTTCTTGCAAACTTTTATTTCAGAAATTTCTTCTTTTGTTTGCGTTTCAAAGAAAAATATTATTTTTAAATATTTTGTTCAATAAGCGAGAAGGATGAGGAGAAATTCCGCTTTGATAAGGGCCAAAGTAAAAATGCGTTTTTTCTAAAAGAATTTATAGAAAATAAAAAGAAAATCATTAAAAAAGTAGCATGTTGTTTTTTTTGTATCGCGAGAATTGGTATTTGTTTACGTTATTTTTCAGGTTTTTTTTTTTTTTAACGTGAAAATCAGCTTAGGGCTCATTATCCACGTTATTCATTTAATTTTTAATTAATTTTCTACCACAACAACAACAACAACGAAACAGCAAAAAAAAAAAAAAAAAAAATGCGCGGCTATTGAAAATGAAAATGTGAGGCGGCAACACTCGGCAATTTTTTTGCAAGTGTTGCCGCCGAGTGAGGCGTCGAACTGTGGTATGGCTTTATGATTGTTTTTGGAAAAAAGTAGAATGCCTAATTAGTTATAGCTAATTAAGAAATATTCCAAAAATGGTGGTGATACGTCAACGGACACGCCTATTTTACATAGACAATTACTTTGTTGAAAAAAACTAGTAAGGGTGTAACCTTTGGCCTGTCTAAACATTTAATACCATACACTGCAGTATTTTGAAAATTTCGCTTATATGGGATGTGCCACGCCTTCTTGTCCGAGTTCACCCAGTCTTTGCTCAGAGCTTGGACTTATAGTTCTTAGTATCTGAAGGAAATTTGCTGGGATTATCTCAAAAAACGTTTTCAGTAATGCGTTTTGAAGCTTTTGCTTATATGGGAGGTGTCACGCCCTCTTGTCCGAGTTCATGTAGTTAATGCGCAGAGCGTGCATTTATAGTCCTTGGTATTTGAGTGAAATTTAGTTGGATTATCTCAAAAAACGCTTTCAGCATAGCGTTTTGAAGCTTTTGCTTATATAGGAGGTACCACGCCCCCTTGTCTGATTTCATCCAGCTTTTGCTCAGAATTTGCATTTATAGTTCTTAGTGTTTGAGTAAAATTCAGTTTTATTGTCTCCAAAAACCCTTTCAGTACAGCGTTTTGAAGCTTTTGCTGATATGGGAGGTGTCACGCCCTCTTGTCTGAAATTGCCCAGTTTTTGCTTAGTATTTATGTATATTTTTGTTGCATTACCGTAAAAAATACTGTTAAAGTTGCATCTTGAATATATTTTCTGTATGAGTGGTAGGCGTGTCCGTTGACTGATTTCACTCATTTTCAATTCTTCAAGCTAACATATACGGCAAAGCCATTGTATCTAATTTCTTTGAATTATCTTGTTTAGTTTTCCCGGAAAAAATATTTCCACAGACAGACAGACAGACAGACAGACGGACATGGCCATATCGAATCAGGAGGTGACGTTGATCAAGAATATATATACTTTTCTATATCTGCCACGCCTCCTTCTCTGCGTTACAAACGGAAGGACAAAGTGAATATATAAAAAGAAGTGCTCCTATTACCATTGATTGATTGACTTGAACCATTTTATTGAGACACACACGTATAAACGCAGTCCTAACCCGTTTTGAAACTTTTAAGCCTATCATGATAAATCACTTTTTCAATTCGAATTAGACATTGCTTAGCCGTGTTTAGTGTCTCTATAAACACATGTTTACGGCAACACGGTTAAGAACAGCTGTTTTATAAATTTCATTTTAGAAGAAGGTGTTAATTAAGGTCAACTCGTCTAAACTCTACTTCATACATTTATTAAAAAAAGGTTTGGCATCTCTACATAAAGAGTTGACAAATGAGAATGATTTTTCAAATGGGCTTATAACCAAAACGAGGCAAAAGTAATGTCATACACATTATTTCATAATTTGCATAATAATCGGTTATTGGATAAATATGATTTTTTTATACAACTACTTGTATGGCAAATTGATGAGTTTTTCAAGGAAAATTGCAAACGTTGCATTTCTAAGGATAATTTTGACTTTTTAAAAAAGTTTCTTGTTTTGAGACGAAAATACCACTGTGCATCGTTGCGTTCTTCTTTTCGCGCTTAAATTTCAATTCCCACACCACCAGCATTGCCAACTGCAATAATTTTGCGCTTGAGGGCATTTTCGCCTTTTTTAGATTTTGTGTGTGCTTTCTTTGAGTGGAGTAAAGGATATTTTGAATTGGGTGGTGCTTGTGGAATGGTTTGTGCTAACATAGTAAAAGGTGCAAATTTAATTATTTTTTTTTTGTTTGGTACACTTTTTCGTCTTAATATTTTTCATTATTTTGTTTAAACTTTTTCTTTGCTTTCGTTTTTTTTTTTTTTTTTTTTTTGCTACAAATTGTTAATTGATTTTGGTTTGTTTTAAGATTTCATTATAATTTTTTTTTTTGTTTCTGCAACTAAATTTTCACAACAACGAGTGTTGTACCCTTTTTACCGGGTAGATATTGCTGTTTCTTAAGTTTACTGTTGGAAAAAAAATGTGTTTTTTTCATTGTATTCTTTATAAACACAAATAACACCCTTAAGAAATTCAGTTTCTTTGTAATATTACAATAGCAACAACAAGAACAACAACGATTTCTTATAATCATTTCCGTGTTTTTCTTGGGCACACGTTTCCCATACTTCAATGCGCACATTTGATTCGATATTATGTAGATATGTTTGTAGTTGGTGCTTCAACTTATCGTATGTTCATACATATATATGTATGTATGTTGGCTGCTTTATCTTTTTTGTTTTTGCGCTTAATTAAATATTCATCAAGCAAAAGAAACTTTAAAGCTCATCAAGATTTTCTTATGTGTATTTGTTATGTTAGTGACCCAGTGAGAAATTTGTGATTCTAAGATGGTTAGACTAAATCAAAGTCCGTTTCCACTTGTTTGGTTAAGGCAGAGTTTTTCCGGCTTAGTAACGCCAAAAACAATATGAGTAAGCATAATACGAAAGCTTTTGGGACTAAAAACTTAATTCTGAACTAGTAAACGAACACTCATATTGTTACCCACGCATAGACCTTTTTTTATGAGAAGTTTCAGTTTCCTTCAAATAAACCAAATAAGTAGATAACCAAATAAATGTCAGCATGGCAATTCTATTTTACACAGTAAAAATTATTGTTTAATTTTAATACCAAACTAGTAAGGGTGTAACTTTTGTCCTGGCCAAAAAATAAATGCCCCACACTGCAGTATTTTGAAAATGTTGCTTATATGGGATTCGCCAGCCCCACTTCTGATTTCACCCAATTTTTGTTGAGAGCTTGCATTTATAATTCTAAGGGCCTGAATCAAATTTGGTTTGACTATCTCAAAAAACGCTTTCAATATAGCGTTGAAGCTTTTGCTTATATGGGATGTGCCACTCCCTCTTGTCCGAATTTGCCCAGTTTTTTCTCAGAGCTTCCGCCTACAATTCGCAGTATTTATGTGTATTTCGGTTGCATTGTCTTGAAAAATTTACTAAAGTTGGATTGGGAATATATTTTTTGTATGAGCGGTAGGTGTGTCCGTTGACCGATTTCGTTCATTTTCAATCCCACATTGAATTATTGAATTATCTTGCTCAGTTTTCCAGAAAATATATTTCCACGCACACCCAGCCTGCCAGACACTTTTTCATATTTGCCACGCCTCCATCTCTGCGTTACAAACGCAAGGACAAAGTGAATATACCCTGTTTTGGTACATTTTACGGAGATTCACCCATAAATTTAATTTGGCTTCATTTCTCAATGGTCATATGGTAAGTATGTATTTTTGTATTGCATAGCATGTAAAACAAATATGCATAAGAATTAATTTTACACACGAGTTATCTATCTCCTTTAGTAAAAATCCTTCTTACTACGCATTTTCTTGTTGCTTTACTGCTCCTGTCCAAACTAATCAATACAACAAATCACTGACGCTTTTACGCGCTTCCCCCCATCATTTAAATCACATGCATCCTTTTGCTTGAAATCACTCTACTCACACCCCATTAGGAAAACATTGTACATACATAATTGCCACTTCTTGGGAACTTCTTTGTCCTTTGCTAAATGTATTTAGTTTGTGCGGGGGAGGGGTCGGTCTACCGCCACAGTCCTTTTTATTCCCTTTTGGGACATTAAAATCTCATTTCCCAGTATTTCAAATGTAAAATTTTAAGTGCAAACTTTTAGCTTTTTGTTTGTAATCTTGATTTTATTTAAAACATATGCAAAGAGTGGCGACAACAACTACATCGAAAATAGCAACAACCAGAACTACAACAATAACAATGGGGAAAATCAATTACCACAACAACAAGCAAAGTTACAACAACAATAGCAAATAGATAAAGTTTTAAATTATTTTTGACTGTAGTGCGGTGAAACTATTGAAATGGGTTTCGTCCGAAAACAGTTACATATTATTATTATAAAGGGTGTTTCGGAATTTCAATTTTCAAGTTTCAAATGTTAATTGTTACGATGTTTATGATGGATGAATAGACCAGTGAAGAAAGGAACCGATATTTACGATAATTCCAAGATACATAAAACTTATACCAATCGATAAAGAATATTCCCCTGAAAAACATCAAAATGAGTCCTCTCAATTTATTCAAAAAATTATGTAAATTGGGGTATTCCACGTGAAGAGCCTAGGCGAATAATTTTGATGTTTCCGATTTTAGTTATATTTGATTGTGCTATGTCTATTAGACTGACCCAAAAAAACTAAAGGTGTTCCGATCTTAGGAGCTCAGCACTCAAAATGTTCGGTAGGGTCTAGAAACTACGTATGTAAATTTTGTTAAGAAAATATTGAGATTTAGCACTCGCGCAAGCTCGATAAGTAGCGCTGCCTTGACCGTACGAGAATGGGGTTCTTTCAGCCCGTGGAAATTGATAAAAAAGGATTGGAACAATTTTTTTTTCCGTCCTACTTTATGTTTTCGAGGTCGCTGAAGACAATGGCATTGCCAGTTTTTGGAAAAGATTCCAAGATTTCAAGATATTTAAGATATCTCTCAAAAAAAAAAAAAAAAAAAAATTGGAAATATTTGTTAGATTAAATTGCCATTAATCGTAGGAACATTTTTTATTTTTTTTTCTCGGACACTAGTCTTGTAGCCTAGATTGTGACAAACAAAATGAGTTGTCGCACAATACTTTTTCACAAAATCTTCTCGAGATATCGGCCACACACTGAACGCCCGTCCTGCCGTATTGCCGGTCACTGGGGATATCTGCCGATTTTACGCTATTTTCATTGATTTTTGAGATCCTACCTTGTACTTTCGACGTCGCTGGAGAAGCGGGAGGTGCCAATGTGTCCCAAATTTTTCAGTGGAAGATAAAAAAATTTGGGACACATTGGCACCTTTCCAGAAGAAAACCGCGATGGTCATCAATCACTAGCTGCAAATGAATCATGTGCGGAAAATTTATGTCGAGGTTTTGGAGCTAGTTTATCATAGGAATATCTTGAATGTATTGAAACACTTGCATTTCATCGTGAAAATAAATGTTCCCGCATCTCCAGCGACGTCGAAAGTACAAGGTAGGATCTCAAAAATCAATGAAAATAGCGTAAAATCGGCTGATATCCCCAGTGACCGGCAATACGGCAGGACGGGCGTTCAGTCTGTGGCCGATATCTCGAGAAGATTTTGTCAAAAAGTATTGTGCGACCACTCATTTTGTTCATCACAATCTAGGCTACAAGACTAGTGTCCGAGAAAAAAAAATAAAAAATTTTCCTACGATTAATGGCAATTTAATCTAACAAAAATCTCAAATTTTTATTTTTTTTCGAGAGATATCTTAAATATCTTGAAATCTTGGAATCTTTTCCAAAAACTGGCAATGCCATTGTCTTCAGCGACCTCGGAAACATAAAGTAGGACAGAAAAAAAAATTGTTCCAATCCTTTTTTATCAATTTCCACGGGCTGAAAGAACCCCATTCTCGTACGGTAAAGGCAGCGCTACTTATCGAGCTTGCGCGAGTGCTAAATCTCAATATTTTTTTACCAAAATTTACATACGTAGTTTCTAGACCCTACCCAACATTTTGAGTGCTGAGCACCTAAGATCGGAACACCTTTAGTTTTTTTTGGGTCAGTCTAATATCTATATACGTCCTCGATCCAGATACTAAATATTTTTTCAGTATAAAGTCTGGATAATGAGCTAGAAGGCTTTAAAAGTTTGATTCGAAGTAACGCATACCAGTCGATTAGTCATATTTTCATTTATTACTGTAAAAATTGTTTGGGTTCAGGGGAAAATTCTCTATCCATTGGTATAAGTTACATAGGATACATAATCTTGGAATTATCGGAAATATCACATAAGTACGTACATATAGCCAGCCTCTAATTTGACAGGTAGTGAAAGCCTGCCTGTTGTGTTAGACTTGGAGAGTCCAATTTATCGCTGACTCTGGTGAGAAGGTTTTCAACGGCACTTTGATTGGGTAGTTAGTTTTGATATTTTGCAAACAATTTTTGAAATTTTTAAAGAATTTTTTCGGCTAAAACTGTTTGACATTTTCAGTAATTTTTCCGATATTTTTTGACGTTTTACCGGTGTTTCCCGCTTAAGTCGACTTCTTTTTGAAATTCTTCACCATACTACGATGGTTTTCGACTTAAATTTCGCAATATTCTGATTTTGATTTTTCAATAATCAAAATTTTTCAACATTGACGATAGGGGATAGATAAAAAAAAATGAAGCACCATTGTAGATCCTGGCAAAATCAAATTTCTGGTTATTTGGGGTCCTACCTATAAGAATCTGAACTTGGTTTTCGGTACTCATATTTTGCATACTCAAGTCTATCTGGCGCACACTTTTTAAGGTATTATTCGGCATCCGAGATTTATTAAATTTTCCGATATCTACTCATCGACATATTTCCATATACGGTTTTCATCGAATTTTCGGAGTTCTATCAATTTGTCTGATACTTTTTGAAAGGATTTAACTGTGAAAGGTATTTTTCAAGTTTCTGATATACTTCTGACACATTTTGACATGATTAAAAAGCTTTTTTCTCTTCTCTTCTCTTCTCTTCTCTTCTCTTCTCTTCTCTTCTCTTCTCTTCTCTTCTCTTCTCTTTTCTTTTCTTCTCTTCTCTTCTCTTCTCTTCTCTTCTCTTCTCTTCTCTTCTCTTCTCTTCTCTTCTCTTCTCTTCTCTTCTCTTCTCTTCTCTTCTCTTCTCTTCTCTTCTCTTCTCTTCTCTTCTCTTCTCTTCTCTTCTCTTCTCTTCTCTTCTCTTCTCTTCTCTTCTCTTCTCTTCTCTTGCGTAAGTTATACAATTTGAAAAATCCTTCAATTTTACGAAACAAACATTACTTACATACTTATTTTCTATTCATTAAATAGCGTATTATTATATGTAGCAAGCTTTGTCAAATAAAACAACAACGTCAACAACAATAACGAGCGGACCAAAGACATAAAGTAAGTGCTAAGAAATACGAGCATTAGGTATCTGTATGCTATGTCTTCTAGAGACAATCATAATATGCCACTGCCAAAACGAAAAAAATTTATTAGCTGTGTCCCAAGGATGGTAATAATTTTCTTAGCTGATTATGTACGAACACGTATCAAATAGTTTCCATAATGTGGCGGAGGGGTGTGTGAGTTAATAAAACTGAGTTGGCATTTTGTGAGGAAACTTTCTTAGAGAAATTATCTATGTTTGTTTGTTGTTGACAACAACATTTACAATTTTAAACTATATGTATGTATATATTTTAAGGAAACAAAATTGATTGCCTTTAATAACAATTAAAAAAGGGTTCCTCATTTATTCCGATGTGTATTTTCTCATTAAATTGCAACTTGTATGAAAATTGTGTTTTTAATGTCAAATAATCCAACTCAATCAAACCAAACGAAGTGAAAATGTGTAAAAATATTGTTGTGTTAACGTAAAGTTAAGCCTTAAAGCATGCAATGAATTTTCATTTTTGGTTTAAACGAAAATTACAGCAAAAGTAGATTTGTGTTGTTACTCAATTTTCGACAAAAGCTACTAGAATCGTTGAGAAAACTCTGCTGCTATTCTATGTATATGATTGTATATTGCATAAAATTGAAATGTAATAGAATTTGCCATATACTTGTAGTTGTACGAAGCTTGAAGACCTATCATAAACCTTCCACCCATGTGTTATTGTGAGGCGATTTATATGCAGAATACAGTTCAATTTTGATTGCTGTCAAAAACTCTCGGTTAAAATCATGATTAGCATTTAACCACACTTTAAGAAAACCACTCTAAGTTTCGTAAAAAGAGTTGAAAAATATTGAAAAAAAGGCGCAATAATATTTTAAGGAATACTAGTTTCATTTTTTTTTATGTAAGAGATATGAATAATTTCGGCAAAATATATATATCTATATATGTAATTAATTTATTATAAATAGTAGATATAGAAAATATTGTAGATATACTACGTATTCAATCCAATTAAGTTTCTATGTAGTTTATTGTAGTTTATAAAAAATTCAAGATTATAAACCATTCAGTTATCAGTTCGTGTACGCGTGCCATAGCAGTAAAATGAAGTTCCTGATAGTTTGCGCTTTGATATTAGCCATCGTTGCTGCAGACGATCTTAGTATTGTACAGGAGGAGAATAAAGCAAATGGACGTATAATCAGTGGACAAATTGCACATGCCGGGCAATTTCCATATCAAGTTTCAATTTCCTCAGTATTTCCCGGAGACTTCTCTCTTGTCTGCAGTGGAGCAATTATCGCACCAAATTGGATTGTCGCTAGTGCTCAATGCCTAGACGGGTAAGTACTGAATTTTACACCAGCTTAATAATTTTAATAATTATTTTTTTTACCACTAAACAGTTCCCAACATGTTACAATTGGCTATGGTTCTACGGTTCGTACGAGCCCACAAGTTTCATTGGCAATACCAAGCAGCGATATTATCATACATCCTGCATACTTTAACATTGCTTTGACGAATGATATTGCACTCATAAGAGTTCCAACTATTGAATATAGCGAATCTGTACAACCTGTTCAATTGCCACCGGAAACTGATGCGTCTTTGAGTTATACTGGTGAATTTGGTATTATATCTGGTTGGGGAAAAATAACCAATGCTGATGCTGGACCAAGTGATGATCTACATTATGGTCGCATGCCTATTATTAGCAATGATGAGTGTAAAGTATACTATATGGGTGCGTTAATACAAACTTCTACACTCTGTGCTTCGACTATGGATGGCGTATCATTTTGTGATGGTGATAATGGTGCACCACTTGCCTCAGAAATCACCGGGGAACTTTTGGGTTTGACGTCCTTTGGTGCTTTATATCCGAGCTGTACAATGAATACACCAGATGCTTTTACACGTATTACTAGCTACTTGGGCTGGATTAGGTCAATAACGGGTGTTCATTATTAAGCAAGCAAATTTCAAATATTTACCAAATATTTTTTTTTTTTTGAGTTTTCAAGCTAATATTTGTATCCTTAACTCATACAATAAAAGTCATAAGTTTTTGTATAATTTTAGAAATTGTGTCGAATAGTGCAAAAACTATTATTTTTCTGGAAAATCGATTAGTAGAACAAAAAAAGCCTGTATCGGTAATAAAGGACTGTTCTATTATTCGAAAACGGTGAGTTGGACGATAAAAAGTGTTGAAATAATTTTTGTGGAGAATAATATTCCCTACAAATGATTTTGATTTTTTCAAAAAATATTTTCATACAATAACAATCGGATAACGTTAAAATTACGTTTTCAATTGCCTTATATGTATTTGTATTATTACTAGCTGTTTTACCCGGCGTTACTCGGTTGATGTTTTATTCTTCACTGGGTTATTTGCAGAAAAAACAACAAATTGCTTTATGTCACTTATTCCACAAATACTATATAAAAATTTGTTATTAAGCAAGAAAGCACTAAAGAAAGCTAATACGGAAAACTATTTCTATATGGGTGATTCTTAGATAACTGTGCGTTTTCCAGTTGTAAAATTGACAGATATTTTTTTTGGATTTTTGCCAGTTTCTTCATGCTATCTTGTGTAAACACACTCTTAAAACTCACCTTTTAAGTAGATCAACTACAAGTGTGAATGTACGGCTTTGAGGTCGAAATTAAGAAATTTTGCTGCCACGTTTGTGACTAAATTGCCACGTTTGTGACATTTTAGCCACAGTATGGAAAAATTATGGTTTTGAAGCGTTTTGATGAGAGATATATTGCATATAATGACAAATTTGCACTTCAAGACTAATTTTGCAACAGTGTCATGTCTCCGGTGGTCCATTTTTTTTATCCCCTACCGCCCTAAATATCAACTATGGTTTTCTTTCCTTTGTTTTTATAGTCGTTTATGGTGGATTAGGATCTCCTTATTACGAATCTGATCTTGATTTTTTTCCATTACATCAGTATCCTTGGTTATCCTTGCTCAAAAGTGAAAAAATCACAGTTTTGACATCTACTTAACAAAAACAGCAACAAGTAAAATTAATTTTTGTCAATGGATTCAGACAGCCAAATTTATTAACAACAAGACATAATTTACCGTTTTTCAATTGGATTCCTAGTTTCCGAGTTATTAGCCTTTAAAAAAAGGATATCTCTCAATAACACGCAAAGGATTTTCTGGACCGAAAAATTAACAAAAATGGTAAGTTTTATTATTTGTATCAAAAATATATTTTATCACGAAAATTTTAAGCTCTTGCAGACTAAAATCGGATGAAAAAATAAGGCTCTATTGTAGATTTAGTGAATGCACAGATGAAATTTTGATTCTGATAATTTACAAAGCAATAGTTTACTAGGGTCATTCACTAAATCTAGCATAGAACTGTCACTTTTCATGCGATTATGGTCTGCAAGGTCTCGAAATTTTTCTAATTATATATGTTATTGATAAAAATGATAAAACTTGATTTTTTGTAACTTTTCGGTCTCGAAAAATACTTTGTGTGTTATCGAAAGATATCCTTACTTTAAACGCGTATAACTCGGAAGCTGGGAATCCAATTGAAAAACGGTAAATTATGTCTTGTTGACAATAATTTTGGCTGTCTGAATGCATTGACAAAAATGAGTTCAAAACAGTGATTTTTTCACTTTTGAGCGAGGATAACTCAGGATTCTGATGGTGTAGAAAAATGTTTGTATTAAAAACATAATTAATAGCCTTCAGCTAAGCATCTGTATACTCAATTTTATATGAAAATATGTTTTTTTGCAAACTGATAAAAAGTTCCACGTTTGTGACATTTTTGATGCGCCACGTTTGTGACATTTTTGCAGTTTATCGCTCATTGTGAAGCAGCTTTTGAGTTCAAGATTTTTCCGAAAGAATTTGGGGTCATGTATGCAAATCCTACAAAAAAATTGTTTCATGCATAAAATAAAATGTTCTACCTGCGAGTGCCGAGTGCCACGTTTGTGACCATAATTTAAAAAAAAAACTGTTTTTGTTTATAAACTGCCCTATAAAACGCAAACAGATTTCTTTTTGGACGCGTCTGGACATGCTGACCTTTGGGTGATGGATAGTGATCAGAATTAATGCATATGTGTAGCAATCTATTGACTGAAACAGTAGTACCATGCAGTAGTAGCATAATGCTTTGAAGAAATTTTTTTTTTCCAAAACTAGGGGACAGTTTTCAATTTGAAATTGTGCCCTCTAAAAATTATTTAAAACTGCAGATGAGCTCAGAATATAGTAGCCTTAAGTATTTACTTAATATGTGCAGTAACTTGTTTTCTGTTCCATTTCCGTTTTTTGGTCGTTTTTCATCGTTTTGTGTATAAAAAGTAGGGGTAGGACATGCCACGTTTGTGACATTTGGGGTATATTTGCAAACTTTCAAAGTAGACCAATCAATATTTGGTGGTAAAATTAATACGCTCTATTAGAAAAGCATAGTTTCTAACTTATAGCGTAATTTTTTGTGAAAAAAAAGCCTACTGTATAGGTGAAATCGCCAGAGGACACAAAAAGTACAGTTATCTGAGAATCACCCATATATTTATTTTATTTAATTCTATAAAATTGTTACCTCTAAAATATCGGTAAAAGTTCAAAAATAGCGGAAATCATTTTAAATGTCTATTATAATCCAAAAGTATCGAAAAACCGTCTAAAAAACTAAAAATCTAAAAGTATCGAAAAATAATGAAATACATCGATGAAGTCGGTAAAAGTACAAATGTATCGAAAAACTTCTAAAACATCGGATAAAGTCCAAAAGTATCGAAAAACATCTGAAATATCGGAAAAGTCCGAAAGTATTGTAAAACAACTAAAATATCGATAAAAGTCCAAAAGGATTGAAAAATATTGAAATACATCGAGGAATTCGGTAAAAGGCCAGAAGTATCGAAAAACATCTTAAATATTGGTAAAAGTCCAAAAGTATCGTAAAATTCCAAAAGTATCGAAATATGTTCAAAATATCGGTAAAAAGTGTCGAGAAACATTGGAATACATTTCAGGTGGCGTAGAAAGCTGTCAATTTAAGATGTTTTTTCTCCAATATGCCTAGATATTTTTCGTTTTGACTATGAAGCCTTTCGGTGATCTTCGGGGGTCTCAGAAAGCTATCACTTCAGGTTTGTTGATATACCGCCATGGTTGTTTTTCCTCTATTATACCTAGATATTCTTCGTTTTAACTATGAAACCTTTGGGTGATCTTCGGGAACCTTCTTGTTTCCTAGAAAACTATCAGTTAAAACTTGTTGATAGTCCGCCATAGATATTTTTCCCCTATTATGCCTAGATTTTTTTTGTTTTGACTATGAAGAATTCGGCTGACCTTTGCAAACCTTTGAGTTTACAGAAAACTATCAGTATAGGCTAGTTGATAGTTCACCATAGATTTATTTCCTCTAGTATTCCTAGATATTCTTCATTTTGACTATAAAGCCTTCGGCTGACCTTCGGGTTTACCAGAAAACTATCAGTAAAGGCTAGTTGATAGTTCACCATAGATGTTTTTCCTCTAGTATATCTAGATATCCTTCGTTTTGACTACTAAGTCTTCGTGTGACCTTTGGAAACAGTCGTGTATAGCACAAAAACCTTTACATACCTAAGATACACTCATTGCCAAATTTTTAGCTCAATTGGCCGAATAGTTTCTGCGTGATAATGCGTCAAGCACACGCACAATCATTTTCTATACAAATTTCCACCCCCCATTTCGCTCCCTTCAGGGAAGATTTTAAAAAGAAAAACTATCCTATGTCCTTTGGCTTTGAAACTATCCCCATACCAAATTTCATCTAAGTCTGTTCAATGGTTTAAGCGTGAAAAGGGAACAGACAGACAGAGTTACTTTCGCATTTATAATATTAAGTATGGATACTTTGAAGAGCATGTGATTCTCCACAAAAAAAATTTTATTAAAAAGCATTCGAAACGAATAGTCTTAAGTTTTTAATAAGTTAGTAATAATTAAAAACCTAAATCTAAAAATGACGAAAATGATCGAGATTTATAGAAAAATAAAAGATCAAAACCGAAAAGTATCAAAGAACCTCGAAAATTTCGGTATAAGACAAACATTTTTGACAAAGTCGTTAGAATCGATATAATTCTAGTTTAAAAATTTTAGTACAAATCTAAAATTATAGAAAAAGTCAATGAGCGGATTCCTGAAAACGTGTAAAAGCCTTGAAAACCTCGTAAACTCGTAAATGTTGTTAAAATCAAAACGAAATTTGACAGTTTTACGAGTTTACGAGGTTTTGGAGGCTTTAACACGTTTTCAGGAATTCCCTCAATAAATAAATGAAAAATAACGAAAAGTGAAAACCATCAAAAAAGTTCAAACAGCGTCGATTTTTTTCATCATTACCCACGAAGCTTCGCGGAGGGCTGAATAAATTTTCAAAAATTTCACTTTAAATACAATTAAATCAAATGATAGCAAAACTTTCCAAATCGAATTAATTACAATTTGAGCAACTTGCTGAAGAAGTAATTTTTCATTTGTTTACAATTTACTTCATCAATACCATGCCATCCCCATGATGTCTTCTGTTCAAACAAATAGAGGAAAAGAACAAAACAAATTGTCTTGAAAATTAGTTACTCAAATGTTTGCACAAAATAAAATCGGAAAGCGCATTCCAAAGGCAGTATCCATTCCATTATTTGTTGTCAAAAGTGATGCCCCCGCCACTTGATATGGATACGCGTACGTTTGCACAATTTTAACAAAAGGACATGGTAAATCTACAGCCAATTAAATGCTTAAGAATGGATTTTCCAACAAATTTAGCATATCCTTAAAGAAAGCATGACATCGCAAGTTGGGGGCTAAAATATATCTAACGAATCATTAGAAACAAATTAACAAATAAATCAAATTTCAATGCCAGAGTGCAAAAATTTATTTGTTAAAACAATTTACAAAGCGTCAAACTTCCTCAGGATTGTTGTTGTTTTTCTTCTTAAAACACTGCTTACCCTTCATTGTTTTTTTGTTTTGTAGCATTTAATTGCACGATGTGTACACTGAAAGAAAAAAAAAAAAAAATTGTTTTATATTTTGTTTAAAAATTCAATTATATTGTAATTATCTAAGTTCTTCACAAACATAACATCATCACAAAGCTCTAAAAATAATAATCCCACAGACTATGAGCATTTGATATTATTTCACATAATCTTAGCCTGCATAACCTGCAAAAGTTATTCAAAAGTTAATAAGATAAAATCATTCAAAAAATGTTCATGCTTATTAGATTTTGAAAGTTTTTTGTTTCAATAAAAATTATATTAGGGGAGGGAGGGGCTAGTGTGGACTGGGGGCTAGTGTGGACAAATTCAAATTCTCGCGCCGTTTTGAATTTTTTTTTTCTGTTTTGTATTTTTCAAGTTGGTATTTGCACTCTGCATCACCAAAAAAAAATGCATATGTTGACAGTTCAGCTTTCCATGATTACGTGACCGAACATGTTTTACGCAGCAAAAAGTAATTTTTTTGTTGTTTCGTAATTTCAGTGATACTTTTGAACTAATTATTCTTCTGCTGTAGTGTTAATAGATAATACAACCTAAAATAGTGTTTATTTAAACCATTGAAATTATTTTTGAAGAACTTTACCGTAAGGTTATAAAAAAAATATATTTGTTTAAAAAGACATGAAGGGGCTAGTGTGGACAACTGAAATGGGGCTAGTGTGGACTTGTCCGCAGCAGCTGAAATGACTCCAGAAATCGTCAGACCATTTCTAAAAGCCGTTCCAAGAGAGTACGTTACTAAAAAGAAAGAACGATAGATTCACGTATCCCGATATACCGGATACTAGCCAAATTCACCGAAATGAAATAGTGGCAAAGCCTCCACAAGCACAACAACTGCCGGGAACATCTCGATCAGCAATTTATATGAAGTTTGATATAAATTTCTCCAAATACAACATGGGATAGAAGTTAATTTTATTACTTGTATTATTATTTGTATTACATCATTATGTATTTTCTTGAGTAAACATGTATCTGAATTATCAAGTTTCTTATGGTATCCACATTAGCCCCCGGTTAAATCAATGGTTGTCCATACTAGCCCCGTATAAGGGGCTAGTGTGGACAAATGTAAGCTCTTTTTAAAATAATTTAATAGTGCATTTATGAAAATAAAAAATCATAACTATGGATGCAATTATGAAGGCAAGAGGTATAAGTAATCGCTAAAAATTACTTTATTACAAAAATGATATATTTACATATATAATTTTGTAATTATATAAAAATTGTCCACACTAGCCCCCCCCCCTCCCCTACAGAACCTTTTCTTCTCAATTCGCTTCTTTGTCAAACTTGGCACAGCTTTCTCTTAGAAAAATTGATTGTAATTAAAAATAAAATAACGCAAAGGCACCACTTTCCGTTCACTTTTCAGTACGTTTAATTGAATCTCTCAGAAGATATTGAAAAATAATATGTAATTTCATGAAACTTTGCCTATTTGTTACTACATATGTTTACTGCGGAAAAAGATATTTAGTTATAATTAAAATGATCGTTTTCATTTTTAAATTTGTTTTTTAAAATACAGACTCAATAAAACGCAAGATGCACCATTTTCCGTCCGGCCGGTGATGAGTTTGCCTGATTCCGTCCATACAGGCACCTGATTCCGTCCAGTAAGAAAAATATACTTTATTATCTTAAAAAGGAGTAAATTTGCTTAAAATAAATACAAAATTATAATTTTTTAAATTATGTTTATTATCAACACAAAATTATAATTTAAACAACGGATTTAAGCAAAAATATTTTAATTTTGAATATTTGGAAGCAAAAATGGTCGGAATATGGAACACAGGAAATTTTCAAAATTATAATGCACCCACATTCCGTCCGCCTTCACTTAATTTATCTAGAAAATAAGCTTAAATTGCATAAGTTTCAAGTTAAATTGTGGCAAATCTGATTGATTTAAAGTAGGACGTATACAGGTCCCCAAACGTAGAATTTCGTGTACATTACAAATCTAGTAAAAACTATACATCTTTATTTAAATTAAACACTAAAACTATGTTTTTTTTACGAAGTGTAAAAATCCTGTGTCCGACCAAATGGACGGAATATGGAACGCAGGAACTTTATACGTCCCCATATTCCGTCCGCTTTTATTAGTCTCATAAATCTATTAAATTAATTCAACAAGCAATAATTACTTTATAATTACAATAAAAACTTATGTATTCATATAACAAAATACTAAAATAGTAACTTTTCAGTTTATTTTCGCCAAAATCTGAATATCTTTCCAACTCATCTCTTAACTTTTTTCTTACTAAAAAAATCGTCGAACCGCACTGTTGCGATGTTTTTATTTAATAAAGATATAATTCATTATTATTTCAAAATATTTTTTTGACAATTAATGAATGAATATTGAACGAATAATAAAATTTCACTTTTGTAACGTTTGCGTGGGAAATTGAAGCACTTTTATGGAGTTTTTCAAAATAGACGGATACAGGAGGCCGGACGGTAACTGGTGCCTTTACGTTAGAGAAAAAATTCCTGAAATTTTGATCTTTTTTTTTTGAAATGGTTAATTCATATGAACAGTAAATTATTAAAGTTCATAACTCGTTCGCCAAATTAAAGTTATTGGAAAAATAATTAAGGCGCTGCGAACAATAACGCCTTAAGTCGACCTATGGCGTTTTTCCGCCCATAGCTTTCTTGAAAAGTTTTGGCATTCAAATATATATGCACTTAATTTCAACTTCCAATTTCAATCACAAAATGTGGTAGAGCAATATGTATATACTGTTTAAAGAGTTGCGTGCAAGAAGAGCGTAGTGCGACTTGGGGCGTTATTGCATAAATAAGTTCACGGTAGGAAAAACCGTTTTTTCTCAAAACCAAGGTGCCTAACGAAAAAAGTGAATATGGAAAAAATGCTTAGAACTTAGAACTATCCAAAAAATAAAATAATATCCATAGAATACATGTGCATTTTTTCAGAATTTTTTGTAATATTTTAAAATTTTTTAAAACTTGGTTAAAAAAAACAAAAAAAAAAAAAAATAAAAATCTTAAAAATTCACACGTATTCTTTGGACAATTCTAAGCATTTTTTGCCACATAAATTTTTTTCGTCATGCTCCTTAGTCTTGAGTAAAAATAAAAATATTAACCAGTTGCAAATTTAGATGCAAATGTATGCATGCATTTTAAAAAATTTAAATTTTAAAGAACTAAAGAAAAACATACATTTAAAAATAGTTGAGGATAAAGTATTTTTCATTCCCCTCATTTACAAAAAAAAAAAAAAAAAAATTATTAAAATCGGAGCAGTTTTGCCGGTTCCCCAAACAAAATGTTAACGTTACTCCAGTGGTACTCAAATGGATTTATGCAATAACGCCCTATAATTTAAATTTTCCTTCTTCAATAATTCTGTCAATATGCATTAGTATTATGTGTTAGCGGCAATCATTTACTCATTTCATCAAGGTTTAAATGATGGTTTGTTCCTTGTACAAACTTTTAATTAAATTATATCGAATTGCCATTCTTAGACTTAGGACGTTATTGCACGCAACGCCTTAATTGTCATTGTTTTGGGACGATCTATCTATATGATTGTTCTGATGTGATAGAAAAGATTATCCAACCCCCAAAAATATTTGCCGCCACCTCGAGGGAATATTATACATGAAAACGGTTAGCTTTAATCTTCCTTTACTTAACATAATATGGAATCAAGTCACCCAAAATGTTTGTCTCTCGTTGGTGATGGAATTTTCAATACATACAAATGATAAACTTGACGAAGAAAATAGATAAGCTCTCTCAATGAAAATACGTAACGGCCCCTCTGGACGAAGTACATGCAGTATGGTAAGTAATTATGTAAGAATTTCGTCCATCTTTCAAAAACATTTGCCAATGTGTTCCGCTCACTTGGAAAGAAATGTTTACTTCCAAGCATATGTATTACTTGATAAGATAGTCTTTCCTCAAATATTGAGCCTTGTCATGAATAGATATTCTCTGGATTTTTTTCTCAGACTGCCAATTGCTGTCTCAGAAAAATGTTCGTGATTGTTTCTCAACCTCTACTTTATAATTCTAGTACAAATTGTAATTTTTGTACAGACATTTGCTCAATATACAAATTTTATACCTCTTCATCATGTAGGTCAGTGATGTAGAGGTCGAAAAATTTTGTAACTGTTAGTAAAAATAATATTTTTCTATATATCACACGGATGGACCCAGGTTCGAATCCTAGTGCGGTTGGTTGGTTCTTTTTATATTGTTTTTGTGTTTGAACTTTTCAGTAACGTAAATATCACAAAAATATATAACATATTGTTGTATATTTTATGACCTCTTTAATTTCAAATTAAATAAATAATCGGGCTTTAGGTCACACTAGACACATACAACTAGACACAAGAGAGAAATTTATCATAAGCACAGTGGGAAAAACGCGACAATTTTTTTTTTAAAACAAAATCAAGACATTTTAATTTTAAGTTCGAACAAGGGGAACAATACAGTGGCCATGAATAAAGCGGAATATGATCGAAAAATGCGTATATTATTAAGAAACATCACAACGTATCAAGAAAAGAAGACGGATCCCACATCAACCTTACAAAAGAAGAGCAATGACATACTGGAGACGTTGCTGAAAGACAAGATTATAACAGAAACATAAAAATTTAAGATGACCACAAGCGCTGCAACAGCACCAAGGATATATGGAATCCCAAAAATACACAAAGAAGACATGCCACTAAGACCTATATGTTCGTCCGTAAATTCACCGTCATACAATTTATGTGAGTATATAGTTAAGATTTTGAATAATGTAACAAAGAACTCGATTTACAATGTTAAGGACGCGGTGGACTTTAAAAATAGACTAAAAGACTGTTGTATACTTGACGACGAAACAATAGTTTCATTTGACGTAGTTTCGTTATTTTCTAGCATACCGGTTGACTTAGCACTTAACATTATAAACAGAAAATGGACAATTATTGAACACTATACAAAAATGACTAAAAATATGTTTATGGACACTCTAAAATTCTGCATTAAGGACAATCGATATTTTAAATATGACGGAAGAACTTTCCTACAGTTGAAAGGAATGCCAATGGGGTCCCCTGCGTCACCAATAGTAGCTGACATAGTTTTAGAAGAATTACTTGACAAATCTCTTGAAGAACTTGACATTAAACCAAGAATACTGACCAAATATGTAGATGACTTATTCGCCATAATAAAAACAGACAAAATTAAAGAGACTTAAGATAAACTTAATACATATCATAGACGAATTAAATTTACAATTGAAAAGAAGAAAATGGAAGGACACACTGGTGATTAGAAAAGATAACACAATTAAAATTTACTGGTATCAAAAACCTACTGCCATTGGACGATTGATTAATTTTTATTCTAGACATCCAAAAAAGACAATAATTAACACTGCGAAAAATTTCATTAAATGGATATTTAGCATCAACGACAAAGAATTTTATAAGGAGAATGAGGAAAAAATACTGACTATACTTGGTAAAAATGACTTTCCGATTTGGACATCAAAAAGACTTTTAAAAGAACATAAAGAAAAGCATGATGCGATAAAAATTGACCACCCACCGAAAATATTTAAATCTATGACGTATTTACCAGGTTATTCCGAAAAGTTCAAGAAATCAAACATGTACAATAAAGACGAATATAGAATTGCTTTCAAGACTGACAATACATTACAACAGCTATTCAGCCGAACAAAATGTAAAATTGACAAAAATGACAAATCGAATTTGATTTATCAAATTTCGTGTGCAAGTGACGGATCCAACATATGCAATAAAGTATATGTTGGAACAACTAAGACAAAATTACGGACTAGAATAGCAGGACATAAATCCGACCAAAAAGCACACGACAAACCAATTGAGCAAAAAACTGCACTTGCGGCCCACTGTAACATAACTGGACACTCTCCCAATTTTGACGATACACAAATACTGCTACAAGAAAAGAATTACGCGCGTAGATTTACTCTGGAGATGTTACACATTATTGACACACCTACGCAAAAACGACTCAACTACAAGACAGCACTGACGACTGCGCTCATATTTACAGACATTTAGTAAAGACAAAAAAGACTCAAAAGTAAAACAAAAAATAGAAAAGAGCGCAGCAACATAATCGCAATCAAAACATTGGACAACTGAAAGGCTAAGAAACAAGAGGTGCAATATTTAAAGTGCAATATTATTTCTAAGTTTTTTCGTTGTTCAGTGTGTGCTTGTGGTTCTGTTCGTTGTGTTTTTTGGATGTCAGTGTTTACTTTTTAGTTTTTTTTTAATTTTTAAAATTTTGTAATTTTTATTTATTTTGTTGTCAGTGCAAATTGTTTTATGAAATGTGTATTTTTTATCAATTTTAGTCCTTGAAAATGAACCCCGACGGAGTTCGAAATATCGGAAAATAATAAATAATAAAAACTGACCTAAAGCCCGCTGATTTATTTAATTAAAAATATATAACCATTTTGACTTTATAATTCCAGTAAAAATATTTATGTTTCGACCAACATTTGCTTAAAACACAAATTTTGTACATCATCATCATAAAGGTGGTGAAGAAGTCTAACTATGAAGTTTTTTTTTTTTTGTTTGAACGTTACAGTAAGGTAAATATCATTTAAATTTTTTTAAAACAATTAATGTACTTCAAGGTTATTCTGAATTTACTTAGCCAGCAAGGTAAAAAAAAATTTTAAAATATAATTTTAGTTTTTGACAGTGTAGCATTCAAAAGTTTGTTATTTTGATGAATTCCATTGAAACAAATTTCAAGCTTTGCAACTGTCAAATAGACAGGCGACGAATCAAAATGGTTCACTCACTGCTGCTACTGCCGCTGCTGTGGAAATGCGCTTAATTCCTTATGGAGGCTTAAGTCCACAGAGAAGCAAAAAGCAGCACTCGAAAAATCATTTATCTAAATTAATTCCTGTCGTTTACATTTGAGAAAACAAATCAAAGATTAAGACAAACATTTTGGATGCGTACACTCACACACTGCAAGGCGAGTATGAATACGATGACAGCTAGTAAGGATATACAGCGTAAGGATATATGCGTAAAGTTCAGCATGTGGCATTTGCAGGAATTTTCTTTTGTTTTTTTTTTGGTGCAAGGGCTAAAGGCGTGATGCTTATAAAATTTACAAGACTCTGTAAAATAAATAAAGATTTGATGTGGAGAAATTGAAAATGAAGATCTCGTTGGAGATTACGGTTAAACATAAAGTTGCAATGGCAGTATTCTTAATTATAGAAATTTTTGAATACCAAAATGAATATAACATTGTCTTTTATTTGATATTTAAAAGTATTGACATGACAGCTTAATCTCTCTTGCAAAGGGGTTACCTTTGAAAATTCGACTGTCAAAATAGCAACCCTTGTCTTTCTATGGATGGAATTTGCATATCTATCGCTTAGCGATAATAACTCATTTTAACATTCCGCGGCGGCGGCAAAACATTTTGAAAACAATTAAAATTTTATTTTTCATATTCGCTGTTGGATGTCAAGCAGCTTTGCGTTGCGCTGCCATTTACAGGTAAACACACATAATACATAAATATTTCCAAAAATTTTCCAAAATATTACTACGTTATTGAATTGAATACCATTTCGACATACAAAATAATTAAGCGCTCGCTTTCAAGTTGTTGACACGAAAATTTTAACCCTTTTTCGGTGATAGTGATTTTACGCTTAAATGAGTGTTTTTCCCGTACATACCTACTACTAAAGTCATCAACCATTCCCTTACAACCGTCGTCAATGTTCAAAATTTCCATCATCACAGCGACTCACCCACCATCAACGTCGTCTGTCAAAAATAATATTGGGAAATCATAATTTTGTTGAAATATTTCCGCGACTCTCGACAGCCCAAACACAGTTACCCTTTAAATTTGTTTTTTTCTCCTTCGATGGGATGGGAAGTTGTTATGCTGGCTGAAAAATTTCATTTTCCAATAATTAGTTATGTCAAAATCAGTCATATTTCAAAGGGATACCTAAATGCATGAAAATTGCTCATTTTCATCTAAAGCGTTGCGTTGGTCTTTTTTTTTATTATTTTTATAAAGAGAGCTTTTGAAACTTATAGACTTCTAGCGATATTAAATATAACATAAAGTGTTAAAAACTCATTCTGCGTCCTGTCCCTAAATTTATTTATTTATTTGTCCGTTTCGCATATTACGTTATTTTCTAAAATAAAACTTATACGACATTGTTTGTAAGATATACATTTCAGCTACTGTTTTTCTGTGTTAATCCTTCGAAAAAAATTTTTTATATAGAATTGACATACATAGAAGTTGGTACCTCATTTTAGACTATCTCCGCTCAGTTTTTCTTATTCTAACTGTAAACTTTTATAAAATTGAGTAAATAGAGAACTGAAAGTAAAGCGAAATAGGAGATTCAGTGTAGTTTCAGCTCAGTCATTCTGGTTTTTCAATGTGTTCGATGTTTTTTCCTATGTTTTTTTAAAAAAAAAGTTTAAAAATTTTGTAATGAACGCAAATGTGCATCATTCTCCGCGTAAGTTTTTTATATTACTAAAGATGTTATTTAATCTTTATATAATTAAATCAATAGACAATTACAGGGGCTATGCACCAGATTCAACTTTTTTTAAAAAAAAATTGCTATTTTCATTGTGACAGTTGGTACTGTTTATGCAACATTTCGTCATTCTCCGTTTAATCATTCTCCGTCGTTTTTTTAAAATTATTTCATCATTCTCCGTTTAGTTACTCTCCACCTGTTTTTATACCCTACACCCAGGGTATATTCACTTTGTCCTTCCGTTTGTAACGCAGAGAAGGAGGCGTGGCAGGTATAGAAAAGTATATATATTCTTGATCAGCATCACCTCCTGAGTCGATATAGCCATGTCCGTCTGTCTGGCTGGCTGGCTGGCTGGGTGGCTGGCTGGCTGGCTGGCTGGGTGGCTGGCTGGCTGTGTGTTGAAATACACTTTTTGGGAAAACTGAGCAAGATAATTCAATGAAATTTGGTACACTGCCTCCGTCATCAAAGTTAGCTCGGGGGATTGAAAATGAGCAAAATCGGTCAACGGACACGCCTACCGCCCATACAAAAATTATATTCAAAATGCAATTTTAGGAGTATTTTTCACGACAATGCAACCACAATACATATAAGTACTACGAATTGTAAGCGCAAGCTTTGATAAAAATTTGAGCGAATTCGGACAAGAGGGCGTGGTACCTCCCATATAAGCAGAAGCTTCAAAACGCTATACTGAAAGCGTTTTTTGAGATATTCGAACCAAATTTGACTCAGACACTAAGCAAAAACTGGGTGAAATCAGACAAAGGGGCGTGGCACCTCTCATATAAGCAAAAGATTCAAAATGCTATACTGAAAGAGTTTTTTTGAGATAATCCAATTAAATTTCACTCTGACACTAAAAACTATAAATGCAAGCTCTGAACAAAAACTGGGTGTACTCGGACAAGAGGGCGTGGCACCTCCCATATAAGCAAACTTTTCAAAATACTGCAGTGTAGGGTATTTATTTTTTGGCCAGGCCAAAATTTACACCCTTACTAGTTTTTTTGTTAGTTTTGCTTAAACTATTTATTTAAAAAACAAAATTCAAATTTAGTCTTAAATAAACTTTTTAAAAATCCAATATAAATTTTTAGGGCTGCCACCTGGTTATTTTCGATAAACTCTTAAAATTTTTCAAAACTTTTTTTTTATTAGTTTTGCTAAACCATTTATTTAAAAAATAAAAATTTACATTTAGTCTTCAAACACTTAAATAAACTTTTCCAAAATCCAACATAAATTTTTTTTTTCTGAAGTTTTTTTAATAGTTTGGTGCGATGAGTTTTTAACGATTTAAGTGTCGTTGAATTTTTGACGATTTAAACTATTATTTTTAGTGTGTAATTATAATGGCGAACGTCAGTAAAACTAGTAAGGGTGTAACCTTTGGCCTGGCCAAACATTAAATACCCTACACTGCAGTATTTCGAAAATTTTACTTATATGGAATATGCCACGCCCTCTTGTCCGAGCTTACCCAGATTTTTCTCAGAGCTTACATTTATAGCCCTAAGCGTTTGGGTGAAATTCAGTTGGATTATCTCGAAAAACTCTTCAGTATAGCATTTTGAAACTTTTGGTTATATGAGAGGTGCCACGCCCTCTTGTCCGATTTCGCTCTGTTTTTGCTGGTAGTCTGTATTTACTGTTTTTATTATCTGAGTGAAATTTGGCTGAATTATCTCAAAAAACTTTTTCGGTATAGCATTTTGAAACTTTTACTTGTTTGGGAGGTGCCAGGTGAATATACCCTGGGTGTAGGGTATAAAAAGGATGATTTAAAATAAATGCTTGAAAGCAACCATCTGGCAACCCTAAAAGTTTGGGTTTTGTTGGATTTTTCTGAACTTTATTTAAGCGTTTTGTGACTAAAAATTGTGTTTTAATTTTTTAAATATATTATTTAAGCGAAACTTAAAAAAAAAAATCATATTGCAACCCTGAAAGTATATGCTCATTTTTTAAAAATTTTCCAAAAGTTCAGGTTATCATATTCTATATCTTCAAGTAGTAAAAAATAAAAAAAAAAAATTAGGTGGGGACAAAAAAAGGCATGTTTTGGTACATTTTTCGGAGATAGTGCTCAGAATTTTCTATCTATCTATGAGCCTTACTAGGTATCAAGCACTTTATACATTTATTACTTTATTTGAAAGTTGTCTCAGACCCGGTTTCGCTCTGAAGAAGATATTTAGGGTGTGAATAATCCTAAAATCTACTGGAACCGATGTGGCCAATAATCATATTTCATTTTAAAAAATTCTAAAAGTCAAAAAATATCGAATTAGTCCGGAAGTATGGAATATGTATGAACATCATTTGAAAAATGTATCTAGCAAAGAAGTATCCGTAGTTATGTATTAATATATTAAATAAGCATTGAGCAATGTCGGAAAAATATTAAAAAAAAAAGAATATTAAAGTCAAGAATTATTGTAAAATATTGAAAAATGTCTAATAAAAGTATTGAAAAAGGCCGACAAAATTCTAAGCCTTGGACATTTTATCACTAGTCGAAATGTATTTCACCATAACTTTTGTTATCCAAAACATTATAACAGTAGGTTGACTTCAAAAATTATGGGGGAAAGTCTGTATATATCAAAACTCATTTAAAAAGTCAGCAAAAGCCAATAACTTTTTGCCTCACGAATAAATTGACCCGGTTTTAAAGTTATAACTGCATCTTTCAATTTTGCAAAAAAAGAATTATCAAAAAATTAAAGCAACCAAAACCAAAAGGATATAAGGACTGCCCCAGAAAAATTTGACCCTTTTATTCCTTAAGATTTTGATTTGCCTGTTGATCGTGCAGGTCGAAATATGGGTGCTATATTTTCTATATAACATGACGATTAAAAAAATATATAACACTTGGCAAACAAACTTCAGACGATAAAGATATCTAGCAATCAAGAAAAAAAGAACAAACTCATTTTGTACACTTGCATCCAAAAACGAGAATTAAAATATTCAGCCATAGCTTAAAAAACAGGTGCATCAAAAATCACTGTCCAAAGGGTTGTTTCGAATTATGGAAAGGGTCAACTTATTACGCGGAAAAAGAGTTTAGGTAGAAAAGCCAGTATAGACCAACAATTAGTGAAAAAAGTGAAGCGACTTTTTAATCAGAATCCCAACACTTCAGAACGAGATATGGCTACCAGAGCAGGAACCTCAAAATTTTCTATAAACAGACTAAAGAAAAAACTTAAGCTAAGAACCTACCGAGTTCAAAAAGTTCCAAACCATTCCGATGAAAAGCAGTTAGAGGCTCAAAAGCGAGCTCGAAAGTTATATGTCGGTTACCTGACTTAATTTGACTGCTGCATAATGGACGATGAAACATACGTTAAGGCAGATTTTAAACAGCTAACAAGACACGAATTTTACACCTGTTCGGAAGAGGGATAGATACAGAGCAAATTTAAAGAGAAGAAAATTACAAAATTTCCCAAGCAGTATATGGTTTGGCAGGCCTTATGCACCTGCGGTCTGAGGAGAATTTTTTTTTGTAACACTGGGCACAATTAACTCAAAAATTTATATTGATGAATGCTCTGAAAAACGTTTTTTGCCATTTATTTGTAAGCACAAAGATACTGTAATATTCTGGCCTGATTTAGCAACCTCTCACTACTCTAGAGCCACCATAAAATGGTACAAAAGCAATAATGTAAATTTTGTTCCCAAAAATGCGAATCCACCTAACTGCCCACAGCTTCGACCTATTGAGAGATATTGGGCTCTAATGAAATCAGATCTCCAGAAGAGTAAAAGCACTGCAAAAAATTTTAAAGATTTCAAAAATAAGTGGCGAAGGTCGTACGGTGCTGTCGACGAAACAACTGTACAATACTTAATGAAGGGTCTTAAGAAAAAAGTAAAATATTTTTATATAAAATAAATATTTGTTAATAGTGTAAGGTTATTTATGTTTGTTGTACTACTCACTAATAAATAAAAAAAAATCAAAATTTAAAAAAAATTCATTACGTATTTTTTTGTTAATGAAAAACAAAGGGACAAATTTTTCCGGGGCAGTCCTTATTTCAACAAAACAAATGACATAGAACGTAACTCATATATGATGTTAAAAAAAGCACTTTACACATAATTAATAAGAGAACAAATGAAAGGATAATTACATTTACGCATACAACTATACATATGTATGAATTTACGTATATGAATGAGTATCCTCCGAAAGGTTTGGTAGCAATTTGAAAATGTCGCGTATGTAATTAAGTGCCACATCTTGTTAGCTCTCTGTTATGGATGTGATACGGTCTCAAAAGGCGGCGTTTCAATTTATGTTTTTGTGCTTTATTAAATTCTTTGTGGTATAAAAAAAAAAAAACAGTAAAGCGTTGTAGTTGTAAAAAGTGTCCTTTGTAAATTGTATCAAGTTGAAATTAAACCACATTAAATGGGCGAGAAACCACGCTAAAAACAAATGCACTTGAGTGGCGTTTTTAAGTGATGCAAGTTAAAGAAGTCTCAGAGCTAACAAATACGGTGATAAATAAAAAAAAGGTATAAGTAGGAAAAGTTTGCCAAAGTTTTTGATATTTTTCGAATGTAATTATAATAGAAAAACTCGAACATTTAAGAAATTTCAGTTTTTTGTAAATTGCCTTAAGCCTTTGAATTTTTAGAAATCCGTCCCTGTGTGCAAATCTCTCAAGTAAAAATAAAACGTATTTCAAAGAGAACAGGAAACTGGAAAATGAAAAACAAAATCCAGAAAAACATTATTTATTAAAATTCTTATTTTCATTATTAGCTGTGGCGACGACATTTTGTTGGCGACGACAACAACAAGGATGATCACTCTGAGGAGTAAAAGTAACAAAAAGTTTAAAGGACAACTACATACAGTACAACGCAAGTAGTTGTTGTCTGCGTAAAAACAAAAGAGACCTCGTTAGTGCTGAATTTTTAATAAAACATCAAATTATTTGCTATAATTTGGTTTAATGAATACTTTTCTTGTCAATTATTTGTTATTTCTATGCATTTTCTTTTTTTTTTTGTTATGGCATATTAATTAAGAAGTTGCCATATTTTGTGAAAAAAAAAAAAAATTGTTTTCAAGATTATTCCAGATGACTATGAAAATGGTATCGAAAATGCTATTGTAAATATTGTATATTGCATTCTTACGAAATTTTGTCTATAAAGTATCGTTAGATATCGTTTTCTATGTATTTGACCTTTGACCTTATTGTAGTTGTCTTTTATTAAAATTCATAAAATAATCCAGTGTTCTTGACAGTTGTCATTTATAAGTTCTTCACATATTGTTATTTATAGATGTCATATTATCAACATTTATTTAACTTTGTAAGACACTTAAAACACTTAATCTTGATAGCAGACCAGTCAAATTAGATACTGGCTATATACGTATGTGAGTCTTGCACTAATTCCAAACTTCATAAAACCTTTACTAATCGATAGAAAATTTTGCCCCGAAAAATTGCCCGGGAAATTATGTAAATTGGAGACTTCCTCTTGAGTACCAGGTAAAAAACTTTGATATTTCTGACCACAGTAATATTGGATTATGTTATTAGGGTGGAGCGCTGCTCTATGGAGATTTTTTATTTTTACATATTCTAAACGGCTCAGTGCGGAAAAGGTGCTCCGTGATTCACCTTTTAGAGGTGTATAAATATTTTTTCAAAATTTTGAGTTTTAGTACTGCCACAACTCAATCAAACCCTAAACACATCCTGGAAATATAGGGAAAAACTCAAAGTGGGAACACTGAAGTTTTTTTGATGTGGTTTTGTTCGTCCACTTCTCCTGAGTTGGAAAATATAAAAAATAAAATCCAAACCCTTCCTTCTTGCGAATAAACTGGGCTTAAGCCCCTTTTTTCGAGGAATGTTTAAATCACCTATATTATAGTTACCTCGAAGTCTTGGAAATTAATATGTTTTCATCAGGCCTGTTCGTTAATTTATCCAGAGTTGGAAAATATGAAAATTTAATCGGAACAATTCCTTATTGCGAATAAACCGAGCTTAAGCGCCTTTTTTCTTGGGATTTTTAAATTATTAATATTAAATCGACCTCCAAATGTTGGCACTGAAAATTTTTAATGAGGTTTTGTTTGTTAGCTTCTTGTGAGTGGGATAATGTATAGAAGTGAATCAAAATAACTCCTTCTTGCGAATAAAGCGGCTTTAAGCCCCTTTTTTGCCACTAAAGGTTTGAATAAAACATACAGCTTTCAACTTGCAATAACTAAGCTCACAGTTGTTTATTTTCGGATTAGTATATAGAGAAGTGGTCATGGAACATACATATATGTATTTTGACTAACCATTTCAGAAAACCATGGCTTTGTTGATGGATAAATCATCGCAACTATTATTTTCTGTCTGACTAATTTTTATGTTTTTCATATGAAATTCTTAAATATACTTGCTATAGTACACAATGTGGGGGAGCGCGGCTCTATGGAGGTTTTTAGTTTTTACATATTCTAAATGGGCCAGGGAATAAAAGGTCATACTCAAATCAAATTGTTAGTGAAGCTGCTGCTGCTGTGTGTGGTTCAGAAAGAAGAGATAGTCTCATCAAAACAAGGCTGGAATCACGAAGGACAATGCCTGTTTTTAATACTAAAAAGGAGTTCAAATTTGTTTAAAATATATTAATATTATAATAAAAAACCAAAATTTGGACACGTTTAAACTTTTTTGACTTTATCTCATACAAATAAACTCAACGTTATATTTTTTTTTTTCAAAACTTCAATGCCTTTGTGGCAGTACAAAACATTAAAATATCAAAAAGTACCATATAACATTTTTTATTAAGAATATTATGGAGCATCTTTTCGCATGTGAGCCATTTCGAAAATCGCAAAAAACAAATTTCGCTCCACCCTGTTATGTTATACCTATATATGTTATCGATCTAGACACAAAATATTTTTACAGTATAAAGTCTGGTTTACGAGTTAGAGGGTTTTAAAAATTTAATTCAAAGTAACGCATTCCTGCTGATTAGTCAATTTTTGAAGTCCTCTAGCTCGTTAACCAGACTTTATAAATATTTTGTATCAGGATCGAGGACAAATATATGTATAACATAATCCAATATTACTAAAATCGGACACATCAAAATTTTTTATTTCGTTATTCACGGTAAAGACAATTATTTACATAATTTCCCGGAAAAATTGGACCCATTTTGATATGTTGTTCAGGGCAAAATTCTCTATCGATTGGTGTAGGTTTTATAAAGTGCAAGACTAAAATCTGATTTGAATGGCCTAATAATCAAATAAATCTACTTCGACATTCTTAATTTCAAACGATTTAACATGTGCGGTATAATAAGAAGGAACCTTTTCGATGGTTCTTGCTACAATTTTACAAACCTTCTAGAATTCGTCTTATACTGTACGAACATTCTTGTCGCATCTGACCGTTCCCAGTCGGAGAACGTTCAATGCCTGTTTATAATCATGCCTTCTTTCTTTGCATCTTTAAGATCCTTTAAACATTCTCGAATGCCGTCTAAGGACAGGCCTATACGGAGAAAAATACGCATCATAATTTTTACTCCACTCGGCTAGTCGAAAAATTAAAGTAATCAACACTAAATTTCAAATATAATTTACCTTACGTAAGAACTATTTGATGGGTCTCTAACATCATATTTAAATGTAGTTAAATAATAAAGGAATATTTACTCGAAATTTGCTACGTTTGACTTTATGTAAAGAAATTTATACTTTCAGAAAAGAAATGTGTGACCATTTCGAATTTATAATTCCATTCAAAATAACTTTATTTTTTTTCACGCAGAAAAATGAGTGTCATAATTGTCACCTTACTCGAGTAAGGTAAATATCATAAAAATATAAAATCATTTTGACTTTTATAATTTTAGTAACAATTTTTATTTTTGGACAGACATTTTCTTTATATACACATTTTTTTGCTTCTACATCACATGCGTAAGCAGCGCAGAGGATATGTATCTGACTATCATACGGAAGGGCCAGGGTTCGTCCCCCGGTGCCGGTCAGTTAATTTTTTTTGTTTTTTTTTTTTGTTGTTTGAACTTTACAGTAAGGTGAATATCACGCCAATTTTTAAAAAAAAAATACTAGCAAACATAAATTCTGAATTGACTAAAACAGTAAGGTGAAATTTATTTCGGTGTAAAGTTGTCACTATTCTGACTTGAAATTCTGGTAAAATTTATGAGAAATAAAGTAGCAAGTACTATTTTTTTTCTCCATGTAGTAGAACGTCTAACTCTTTCCTTACTACAGATTCTCTAAACATACTATTATCCTTTCATATTAGAAGCGATTTTAGAGGCCTTCATTGCTGTGTAAAAAAAAATAAAGAAAGAAGGGAAGGCAGCATGCATGCTTCTTTCCTTTCCTAATAGAAGAGGGGATAGAAGGCTACATTGCTTTATTTTTTGTAGATTTTTTTCCAGATATAGCTCTCAATATATTTGATAAAAGTACTATTTAAGTATCTCTTGCTTGGTACATAATTTTGGATTTCTATGATAGAGTAGCTTTAAATGAAATTCAATAAAGGAAATGTCAATAGTAACGAATATCGAAAGAAGGGAAGGCAGCATGCCAGTTTCTGCCCTTTCATATCGGAAGCGATCGTAGAAGGCCTGCTTCGCTGCCTTCTTTTAGAAGCGAGAGTGTCAGGCTTTGGCGCCCAATGACAACATGTGTAAAAAAGAAGGGAAGGCAGCATGCTTATTTCTGCCATTCATTTTAGAAGCGATCGTCATGTGTAAAAAAGGAACGGAGAAAGAAGGGAAGACAGCAGGCCTACTTGAAATATGTTCGATTAGATTAACTTTTAAGTTTTAATATTCTTAAAATATACTCAAAACTACCTTTGTAGTTCTCAATTTTGGATTATTTTCAATTAGCAAAAATTTTATAATTTTTAAATTTAAATAAAATTTTCACCCAAAAATCAACTTTTGTTTTCTTCATTCCTACAAGCGCAACAATCTTGTACATAAAACACGTACTTTGCCAAACTTATTCTTAATATCCTCTCATACCTTGCTTGCCTCATGCTTTATGCTGCCTGCCGCCTTCTCCATTTGTATTTTTGGCAATTTTCTTGCAATACTTTGCCGCATACTTGAGGTCGTTTAAAACAAACCACAGGTGTTGCATTCATTTGAAGCTTCCTGCATTAATTATGAGATTTCAGAAAAGTGTACAGTGCAGAGAGAAGTATGAGACCTGCTGTGGACGAAGCTCTAAGGTCTATAAGGCTGTTGCTACTGCAAATGCTTTGCAGAAAAACTATTTACAACACTTGCTCCCAAAAATTCAACACAATTACTTGCATTTGTTTTTGTTCTTCAGAGTAGTAGCATACCACCACACTCACAAGTACGGTGCTACTCGTAAAATATATTGCAGCCGGATGTCGCTGCCACTTCCTTTTCAATGTTGAACTTTCTATTTTCTTGCAATCGGTCGGTAACATGCGGTTTAAAATTTTCCCCAAAAACATGAGAGCATCTTAAGCGCAGGTTTTAATGTTGCAAGTGTTTTAAACCATTGTTGACCGTAGTTCGTTTTTGTATGTGGTTTTTATTTAAAACCAAAGCAACTTACGAAAAAATTGCATATGGCAAAAAATGCATAGAATAATTCAAGGAATAAGTATGTATGATTTTTTTTTTATAATTTTTGGGGACATTTTATAATTTTTCAAAACTTGGTCAGAGATAAAAAAAATTTAACAAGTTCCACAAAGTTCTGAAAAAAATTCTCACGTATTTCTTGAATGATTCTAAGCCTTTTTTACTGCATACACTTTTTTCGTAAGATGCCTTGGTTTTAAGTAAAAACCGTTTTTTCGACAGCATGTCCATGTTTCATATGCCATATTTCGGTCAATTTTCAACCTAAAAAATTTATAAGTAAATCATTTTAAAGGAAATTTTATCTCCTTTTTTTTTTTAAAAATTGCAATGTCTTTACGTATCTCTGACTCTAAAAAAGTTTTAGGCAAAAAATTTAAAAACACAAGAATTCGTTTTTATACCCTACACCCAGGGTATATTCATTTTGTCCTTCCGTTTGTAACGCAGAGAAGGAGGCGTGGCAGATATAGAAAAGTATATATATTCTTGATCAGCGTCACCTCCTGAGTCGATATAGCCATGTCCGTCTGTCTGTCTGGCAGGCTGGCTGGGTGTGTGTGGAAATACATTTTTTGGGAAAACTGAGCAACATAATTCAATGAAATTTAGTGCACAGCCTCTGTCATTAAAGCTAGCTCGGGGAATTGAAAATGGGCGAAATCGGTCAACGGACACGCCTACCGCCCATACAAAAAATATATTCAAAATGCAATAATAACAGCATTATTCGCAATAACAGAAGCAAAATACACATAAATACTAGGGAAAGTAAACATAAGCTAGGCGAATTCGGACTAGAGGGCGTGGCACCTCCCATATGAACAAAAGTTTCAAAATGTTATACGGAAAGCGTTTTTTGAGATAACCCAACCAAATTAAACTCAAACACTCGGATCTATAAATGCATGCTATACGCAAGATCTAGGTAAACTCGGACAAGAGGGCGTGGCACCTCCCATATAAACAAATGTTTCAAAATTATATAATGAAAGTGTTTTTTGAGATAATCCAACCAATTTTCACTCAAACACGACGAACATTAATTGTAAACTCTGAGCTTAAATAGGCGAAGTAGGATTAGAGGGCGTGGCACCTCCGATACAAGCGAAAGTTTCAAAATGCTATACTGAAAGATTTTTTAAAGAAAACCTAACCGAATTTTACTCAAACATTCAGAACAGTAAATGCAAGCTCTACGCAAAATGAAGGTAAGCTCGGAGGTGAGGGCGTGGCACTTCCCAATTTGTTCTTATACTCTCCTAATAATATACTTGAAATGCGGTGTAGGGTATTTAGTTTTTGCCAGGCCAAAGATACAACCCTTACTAGTTTTCCTTTTTTGTTTCAAAATATTTGGTATAGGAAATTTTTTTTAAATTTTTTGAAAAAACTATTGGGTGTATGCATTAATTTCCATAGTTTTTTTTTTATTTGAGACTTTATTTAAAGAAAATGGTACAATGTATTTTCTTCAAAGTATTGCCCATCGCTAGTCACTACTTTTCCCCATCTTTCTGGCAATTTATGGATTCCATCCCAGAAAAACTGCGCCGTCTTGGCGGCCAAAAACGAATCGACCTAATTTTCGATATCTTGAACTTAAGTGAAGCGTATTCCTGATAGGGCATTCTGCATCGATCGGAACAAATGGTAGTCTGATGGTGCAAGGTCTGGGCTATAAAGTGGGTGAGGCAAAATTTTCCATCCGTTGTTTTCCGTTGTTTTCCAGGTAATTTTTGACTGGGGCAGCAATATGTGGCCGAGCGTTATCGTGGTGGAAATGATTGACTCGTGTCTGGTCGCATACGATGGCCGCTCTGCCTGGATTTTCTTCTTCAATCGGATCAATTGTTGACGATAGAGTTGAGCATTAATGGTTTGGCAACCTGGCAACAGCTCATAATGGATCACACCTAGCTGGTCCTGACCAGGACGTTCTTTGTCTTCGACATTAAAAATCACCACTTTGAAATATAGTAGTGAAGTAAACTTTCCGCAAATGTTGCTTTTTCGGCACGAACTCGGACATTTTGGAGCACAGTAAAATTTATGATGCGGATGAAAATTTTCAAATCTAATGATGCAGAGCTGTTGACAGATGCCTAAGCTTCAGATATGACGTTTCTGATCTAACATTTAAGTCACCATGTATGTATTGATGGCGACATCTTTTGAAAAACGATGGAAATTAATGCATACACCCAATATTTCGATGGCGAATTTAATTCTCTACAAAAAGTTTTCTAAAAAATTATCGAAGTTTTCATTCGTTGACTAGATTTTTTGAAAAAACTGTAAAGGGTGCATTTTCCTCCCTCCCCCCGATTTCTGCTCACTAATTTAATAGCACTTCGCGGTTTTTTCATCTTCAATGACCAATTGACCGATTTCTGTAATAAATGTTTCCTACGATTTAATCCATAGATTATGAGCTTAAAAGTCGAAAATAAAGTGGCTCTGACTGAATGAACACATACCTAGAATCCGATAACATCTAGGATGACTGAATGAATAAAAGCTTCTCAAGAAAATTATTTTGGATTATTTATCCAAAGGAAACTACATATATGTATCTAATGTGATGACAAAAAACTGAGAGTGATGGTGAAAGATCAAAAATATGTAGATAATAATTTCTTATAGTGCACTAATCGATGGGAAAAATACCAAAATAAATTTTGAATATTAGCAATCCAAAGCCAGACTTTAGTGCTGTCCAAAATCTATTTCACTGTAAAATGGGTTAACATAACTTCACTAAGACGGGCGCGTTGCTATGGTCCATTGCAATATGAAGAGAGCATACATTTTGACGCGCCCTTAACTGCGACCATAAAGTTTAAGGCTAAGTACGCACCTTTTGGTGCCATGACGGTAGTAACATCTAAAATGAATAATTTTCTATGTGTTTTCATTGCAAGAGTTTGAAATTTTTGTTCTATCAAGTTTTGTCCAAAACTTTGAAGTTTGGGAAATTTTATTAGTTTTATTTAGAATTTTTTTTCTCTTTTTTCGTTTTTCATTCCTGTCGGGTACACAAATGTGGTAAAACTATAAAATTTCTCTAGAGATGAAAATATGATCAGAAATTTAAACGATTTATTAAAATTTTCATACGTACGGCGAGGTCAAGTTAAGTCAACATGACTTGTGGAAGAGTAGTTTCGATATATTTATACTATGCATTATATCGCCGGTGCTTACGAAGAAAATCTTCCAACCGAAAGTTGCGGCGAAGAAAATCTGTTTTTTGAAATTGCGGCAAAAAAAATCTTTTTTGTAATATGCGGACAAGAAAATCACTTTTTATAAAATGCGGCGATGAAAATCACTTTTTACAAAATGCGGCGAAGAAAATCACTTTTTGAAAAAATAATTTTTTCAGAGAAATTTTTCCTATTCCTTTTTTCGAAAAAATTTGCATTAAAGAGTGATTTTTTACGCTCCATTTTTAAAAAAGAGATTTCCTTTGCCGCATTTTGTAAAAAGTGATTTTCTTCGCCGCATTTTGTAAAAAGTGATTTTCTTGTCCGCATTCGCACAAAAAGGATATTTTTCGCCGCAGTTTGAAAAAAAGGATTTTCTTGTCCGCATTCAAAGAAGAGATAGTTTTCGTAAGCACCGGCGATATAGCCCAGGCAAATTAGCACAAAATTTGATGTTAAATAACAATACTTAGGACAAAGCTGAAAATCGGTACAGACCATAGATACATCATTACAAGTAAACTGTCAAAAGTCCCCATTGATCCCATGTGAGCTAAAAAAGTTATTCAAGGTCAAAGGTTACAAAAAATAGTTTTTTGGAAATATCTCGCCAGCGGTAGCCTCTAGAGAAAAATGTTCGTCTGCAATTTTATAGCTAATAAAATTTCCTATAAAAATGGTCTATGAGCGCGCATAGTGATGTGTTGAGCTTTAAATTTAATTAATTCATGAACGGTGAGTCGCACGTAAAAAGTGAAAACACTGTTTAAAGAGAATTGCTTGCTTTATAAAGTGCATGTTATTTTTTGTTTTGTTTTTGCAAAATTTATCGGAAACAATGTGCCCTAGGAAAAATTTTTTTCATCCATTTTGTAGTACATAAAATTCCCTGTGGCGGTCCTTACGAACACTTTTTTCGTCCGACTTACCGTTCATGCGATATCGTGATTTGAAAAAGCATTCGATAATCAACTTTCAAATTATTTTACAATGCACACTCGTATGCCGCAAGGTCTTTGCTTTGCCGTTGCTATGTCGACTGCGCACATTATCGTTTTCAGGGCTGTAACATGTTATTTTTTTAAGTAATGCTTAAAGCATACATTTAGCAAAATAAAAAACATAAATTTTAGTTTTGAAAAGTTTATATACACTTTAAAAGTCCAACATTCACTGTTAGGGTTGCCACCTGGTTTTTATTTCGTATATTTGGCTTAATCCATGTACTTTAAAAACAAAAAGAAATTTTAGTTTTAAAACTCTTAGACAAAGTTTATAAAAATCTATCATAAGTTTGTAGGGTTGCCACCTAGTCATTCTACAAAATATTGATTATATATCACATCCCTAAAAACTTATAATAGATTTTTATAAACTTTGTCTAAGAGTTTTAAAACTGAAATTTCTTTTTGTTTTTAAAGTACATGGATTAAGCCAAATATACGAAATAAAAACCAGGTGGCAACCCTAACAGTGAATGTTGGACTTTTAAAGTTTATATAAACTTTTCAAAACTAAAATTGATGTTTTTTATTTTGCTAAATGTATGCTTTAAGCATTACTTAAAAAAATAACATGTTACAGCCCTGAAAACGATAATGTGCGCTGTCGACGTAGCAATGGCAAAGCAAAGACCTTGCGGCATACGAGTGTGCATTGTAAAATAATTAGAAAGTTGATTTTCGAATGCTTTTTCAAATTACGATATCTCATGAACGGTAAGTCGGACGAAAAAAGTGTTCGTAGGGACCGCCACAGGGAATTTTATGTACTACAAAATGGATGAAAAAAATTTTTCCTAGGGCACATTGTTTCCGATATATTTTGCAAAAACTGTTTTTTTCTAAATTTTCGGATTGTCAAAAAATATCTCCTAAACTATTAGAAAGAAAAATAACATGCACTTTATAAAGCAAGCAATTCTCTTTAAACAGTATTTTCACTTTTTACGTGTGACTCACCGTTCATGAGTTAATTAAATTTAAAGCTCAACACATCACTATGCGCGCTTATAGTCGGCACGCTCATTTTACTATTGTAGTTTTTGCTGCAATTTAAATAAGACTATCTTCTAAGCTATAAATCGCTTGAAACCAATTTGCAGACCATTTTTATAGGAAATTTTATTTGCTATAAAATTGCAGACGAACATTTTTCTCTAGAGGCTACCGCTGGCGAGATATTTCCAAAAAACTATTTTTTGTAACCTTTGACCTTGAACAACTTTTTTAGCTCACATGGGATCAATGGGGACTTTTGACAGTTTACTTGTAATGATGTATATAAGGTCTGTACCGATTTTCAGCTTTGTCCTAATTATTGTTATTTCAAATGCTAATTTGCCTGGACTATATAAGTACCAAAGTAGTTTTAAAATTAAGGTGTATGAGTGTTTTCTTATTTATTTGTCATATACATTCTTTGATTAGGTTTCAACAATTTCTTTCACTTTTTTGGATCACTATATTGACTATAGGGGCTCGTTTCAATGTTAAGATAAATAAATTTTAATTAATTAAAATACAGAAATACCCTTTTGATTTCATTTGAACATTTTTATCGCCTTTAAAAGTTTAATGACACATGAACGTGCCGAGAGATAATACTTTAAAATTTTTTTTGATTGATTGTTTTCGATAAATATGAGCATTTATAAATAATAATATTAATTTATAGACTTCTTTGTTGTGATTAAATATTTTTATTGCGTTATCTATAGTAAAATTATTTTAGCCAGACAGTCCTTTTTGAATTGCTATTCGAGATTATTTGTCTTCTTCATCAGGTCGTCACCTTATTTAAAATTTAATAACTTTATATAACAATTTAACACCATTAGAGACAAAAACGCATTCATGCTTTTAACCTTCTTATATATTTTTCTGGAAAAGAAAACAAAACTACCTTTAATATGAGTCCAAAAACAATATATGTAACCAGAGGAAAAGCACCTTATCTTCAAAAAATCAGAAACCAGTTTTTTAGTACTTTCTTCTCGGAAAGTTCCAAAAATTGACTGATTTATGGCATTTTGAAATCGTAAGATGAAAAACTCAAGTTTGTAGATATCGAAATTCAAAGTTTATCAATGATAAATTTTAACATTGTGTAGGTTTGATAAGACTGCTTTTATTGAAAACCGCTAAAATTGAGCCCAACTCTATTTTTAGCTGTACTGCTAAATTTTGTGAGTGAAGATAGGTATCTTTTCCACCTTGAGTTTAGATTCATATTTTTTCCAAGTGCTTGTTTTATGTTTATGCCGAGCCTGGTTTCAAAAATTATTCCTTTGCCCATCCTTATACGGAAGGTATTTTTATGAAAAATAAGTATTATGGAAAAATTTTACTTACCTTGAGTTTCCAAAATTGGTCTGAGCATGAAAATCGATTAAGAAATGTCCAAGTTATGGACAATTTTGTGAAAGAGTATTTGTTATTATTTGCCGATTTTGATTTTGTAATATTTTTCAACCCCCCAAAATCAACAAAAAAATTTTTTTTGTCATTTGTATTTGAGATGGCACTGTAAATCCTGTCACGATAGACATAGAATGGCTGTATTGTATTTGAAATTTATCTGCATGGATGGTGTCACACACCCTTTTCCATACTACTTAGTAGGTATGTCAAACATGATGGACTTATTTATTTCTTGTATGGATGATGGACGTCTCCAAGAAACAATTTGCCAATATTCAATCCCCAGAGCAAGCTTTTGAGAACGAAGTTTTCCTCAAAATCCCTTGTTTCGTTTTTCCGTAGTTGTGATTTGCACAGATGGGCAGACTAAAACACGTTCGGACTACATACGTATATTATCGTAGAAGATTTATACTTTTCAAAGCCTTCCACATCACTTTCTATGCATTATAAATCGGAAGAACTCGGTATGGGGTAGGTACATACATAATATGGTTCAATTTATATGGAAAGAAATTTTCCCAGTCTGGCTCAGTAAAATCTTAAAATTTGGATAATTTAGAGAAACTTTGTCGAAGAAAGTACATATATATTTTCAGTGAACTTTACCACCCCGATATTTACAAAGAGATTTGTTCTTAATTTTTTAATAGGTAGTTCTTTGAGCTATAAAATTCTATCCAAATATTTTTCCGTTTACCGTTACTGAGATATTTGCTAAAAAGTGATTTTTGCAATTTTTACATTTTATTTTTCATGCACTTATAAAGACTATTCCATTAAAAAAGTATACTTGGGATTATTTCGCGGAAAATTTCATATTTTTTTAGCCTACATCGTAAATATCGGAGTGGGCTAAACTGCAATGAAAATATATAATTCTTCGGCAAAGTTTCTCTAAATTATCCAAATTTTACGATTTTTTCCGAGCCAGACTGGTAAAAATATTCGACCCATCCTAGTACATATATTTCTCTATTTACTGACAGTCTAAAGGATTCCTTCTTGTTGTCCGATTACTGCCCTCTAAAGGAAGTTAATGAATGACGAAATTTATGTTCAAAATGACCTTGACCCTCCTCTCGCTCCTTTTCCACTTTTTCTTCCCCGATTTTATGACTACAAATATCTTTCACGACCCTTTAATAAACCACCATATTTTTAATTCGCCTAAACAACTTTATGTTTTTCTTATCTTTCTCGTTGAATATTTTTATAATTTTTTTGCCAAAATGTTTTTTGAATTTATTTTGTTAATTATATGTACCAAAAATAAATGAATGTTCAGCAGTTGCTACAAATTCAAGATCAAACGAAATAGCCCCCAAAATAAAAGTAATTTAAATGCAAATTTTTCGAAACGCTGTCGATTTCCTTAAAAAGATGCAATTCGACTTTTAACCCCTTTAAAAAGAGGAAAAGTAACGATGTGTACGCACGCTAAAATATTTATTACAAAAAAAGTGTTATTTGCATAAAATTTTTTGTTTTTTTAATTTTATTTTACATTTTATAAATATTTTTTTAAATAATTTTTTTCTTATTATCATCTGTATATGTGAATGAACAAATATTTGTTCGAAAAGTGCATTTTGTGCTGACGTTATCAGATTTTGTTTTATTTTCCTTATTCAGTTTACACCCACTCAGCTGTTTTATGTATTTTGTTGATGGGTGTTGAATTAAAAATCATATATTTAATGCTTGAATAAATTTAATTGCAATCATTTGAACTTCAAAGTGTTAAAGTTTTGTTGTTGATTTTCTGAATATAAATTGAAATTAAATGAAATAATTCAGAAGTGAGTGTTAAGTTTTTCATTTCTGTTGAAAAAGTTACGTTAGATAAGTTTAGTTTTGTTTAGTTCATTTATGACAAGATTCACTTATGATAAAATTTGTTCTTTTGAAAAGTTTATTAACTTTTATAGATTTCTTTGCCAAAATAGGTATATTAACCACTATAACTTACTCATATACATTAGACCTATCATTAGTTGTATGGGAAAAGATAAAAATGAAAAAAACCTTGCTCCCAGCGACTAAAAAGTTTCCTATTGGTGTACACGGTGGTTTTTAAAAAATGTTAACTTTTTGAAATACCACCCGCGATTTTTTTCAGGGATAATGTTGGGGGACCCTTCTAATATCTACATAAACCCGCAAACCGCGAAATCGTACGTCCAGCCGTTTTTTTTTTCGACATTTTGGTTTTTTTAACGATTTTTGAGTATGTTTCGGTGTTTATATACATATTATGTACACATATATATGTATATACGTACATATATTTACTTGTGTATGTATATATGTGTAATATATATGTATGGATATATATACATACATACATACATACATATGAAAGGTATCGTTTCCGCACCATTTATTTAAAAAAAAAAAAAAAAATCGGTTTTTTCGTACTTAAGAAAAACACAAACAAAAACCAGAAACAGAACTAGTCATTCCAGATGTGATTTTTGATGCTTAATCCGATTCCAGTATTAGAATTGCTCTATTACGTCTGTACTTTGAGATATCCTTACATAAATGTTTAAAGGATACCACTTTTTTTCCTATTTTTGAAGTTATATAACAAGATAAGGTAATATTATGCCGTAAAATTTAGTATGACAGTTAATAGCACTAGCTTTTTCCTTGAAAACTCAATCAAACCGATAACGATATCTTTTTTTTTGTTGGAGATATCTTTACCTAAAAAGTTAAAAAAGTGCAAAAACACGATTTTTGGCTATATTGGATGTTATATACAGGACACACAAAATTTTTTTGGGAATTTCTATTACCAGAAACATTTGGTACTTTCTTTTTGCTTTAAATTGAGCTATCAAATGTTTATCTGCAATATTTCTCTGCAAAGTTATGTTAACTTTAAAATCACACCAGTGAAAAATCTCTGATTTCGGCTATATTTGAGGTTGTATACAGTACGGACGAAATTCGTCTGCTCTTTTTCACCAACCGACACATTTGAAACCATTCTTGATCTTCAAAATGAGCTAACAAGTGGTCTCTTGTAATTGTTTTCTAAAAAGTTATGACTATTTTAAGACGACATGTTGCAGCAATATAAGGAATACTCGTACACTGTGAGTTTGAACTCCATAATGTAATTTTTAAATGGTCATAACTTTGTGGAAAACAATCACAAGAGACCTCTTGATAGCTCATTTTGAAGATAAAGAACGGTTTTAAATGTGTCGGTTGGTGAAAAAGAGCAGACGAATTTCGTCCGTACTGTATACAACCTCAAATATAGCCAAAATCCGAGATTTTTCACTTTGAGTTTCATGGTGTGATTTTAAAGTTAACATAACTTTGCAGAGAAACATTGCAGATAAACATTTGATAGCTCAATTTAAAGCCAAAAGAAAGTACCAAATGTTTCTGGTAATAGAAATTCCCAAAAAAATTTTGTGTGTCCTGTATATAACATCCAATATAGCCAAAAATCGTGTTTTTGCACGTTTTTAACTTTTTAGGTAAAGATATCTCCAAAAAAAAAAAAAGATATCGTTATCGGTTTGATTGAGTTTTCAAGGAAAAAACTAGTGCTATTAACTGTCATACCAGATTTTACGGCATAATATTACCTTATCTTGTTATATAACTTCAAAACATTTGTGTAAGGATATCTCAAAGTCCAAACGTAATAGATCAATTCTAATACCGGAATCGGATTAAACATCAAAAGTCACATCTGGAATGACTAATTCTGTTTCTGGTTTTTGTTTGTGTTTTTCTTAAATACGAAAAAACCGATTTTTTTTAAAATAAATGGTGCGGAAACGATACCTTTCATATGTATGTATGTATGTATGTATATATATACATTTATATACATATATTACACATATATACATATAAAAGTATATATATGTACGTATATACATATATATGTGTACATAATATGTATATAAACACCGAGACATACTCAAAAATCGTTAAAAAAACTAAAATGTCGAAAAAAAAAACGGCTGGACGTTCGATTTCGCGGTTTGCGGATTTAGATACTAGAAGGGTTCCCCAACATTATCCCTGAAAAAAAATCGCGGGTGGTATTTCAAAAAGTTAAAATTTTTTAAAAACCACCGTGTGTAAGTATCAAGTATAAAAATTTTGGTTTCGATCGGAAAATATTTCACCGTGCCGCAATGCCGTTGAAGGTCGGAAAAACGATATTTATATGGAAAAATGGGCCCTTAATCGCAAGAATCAGTCCTATTTTTGAAACTATTTGAGATAAGTGAATGAGACTTGGTATGTGTATAAACAATGCTTAAGTTATTTGCATCCAATAAAAAAATGGGCGATGCCACGCCCCCTCGACCCGAAATTCTTGTATCCCTGGAAATATTGGACTCAGTGGAATGAGACTCGGTACATATGTACAATAATTGGCACTGGAAAAAAAATGTTTAGTAAAAAATGGGCGGGATCACGCCCTTTCCTTCTAAAAAATCAAATTTGATGTATATCTGAAACTATTTGACACATATGAAAAAGATTTGATTTAAGGTAATGTGAAGTGAACAGGATATGGCACTGTAAAAATGTTAAAGCAATTTAAGGTACTTAGTTGATATAGAAGTAGTAATTTTTTCTGCTTTTCTTTTGGTCTCCTAAGTATAGACACCATGCAAAAAAATTTGGTTCCGATGGAAACATATTTGACCGTGCCACCAGGCCGTTGAAGGTCGGAAAAACGCTATTTATATGAAAATAAGGAAACAATCAATCCCATCCTTGGAAATATTTAGCATAGGAGGATAAGATTTAGTACACATATGAACAATACTTGAGTAAATAGAATCCAATAAAAAAATGGGCAGTGCCACGCCCCCTCCAACTGAAATTTATCGTATCTCTGGAAATATTTGACTCGGGTAAATGAGGTTTTGTTCATACCTAATTGGCACTGGGAAAAAAAAAATTTATAAATATTTGTCATATCTCTGAAACTATTTGACACAAGTGTTCGCATCACTTTATCCAAAATCAAATCTTATCCACCTGTGCCAAATAGTTTCAGAGATATAACAATTTGTTTCTTTTTAAATGTGGGGGCGTGGCCCCGCCCGTTTTTGTTGAACATTTTTTTTTCAATGCCAATTAAATATGTACCAAACCTCATTTACCTGACTCAAATATATTCAGAGATAGACAAATTTCGGTTGGAGGGGGTGCGGCACTGCCGTTTTTTTGTTGATACTATTTACTCAAGTATTGTTCATATATGTACTAAATCTTATCCTCCTATGTTAAATATTTCCAAAGATGGGATTGATTGTTTCCGTATTTTCATATAAATAGCGTTTTTCTGACCTTTAACGGCCTGGTGGCACGGTCAAATATGTTCCGATCGATACCAAATTTTTTTGCATGGTGTCTATACTAAGGAGACCAAAATAAAAACAGAAAATTTACGGTTTGCTTTAACATTTTTACAGTGCCACTACCTGAAATCAAATCTTATTCATATGAGTCAAATAGTTTCAGAGATATGACAAATTTGATTTTTTTAGAAGTAGGGGGCGTGACCCCGCCCATTTTTTATTAAACATTTTTTTCCCAGTGCCAATTACATATGTACCGAGTCTCATTCCCCTGAGTCCAATATTTCCAGAGATACAAGAATTTCGGTTCGAGGGGCGTGGCATTGCCCATTTTTTTACTGGATGCAAATAATTTAAGCATTGTTCATACACATACTAAATCTCATTCACTTATCTCAAATAATTTCAAAGATAGGACTGATTCTTGCGATTAAGGCCCCATTTTTCCATATAAATAGCGTATTTCCGACCTTCAACTTACACCAATATGAAACTTTTTCGCCCCTGAGAGCAAGGTTTTTTTCATTTTCAATTTTAACGATAGGTCTAATATACATACATGTAGCTATGTAAATGTATTTTCAACTACTTCCATACATACAGACAAATGTTAATAGCATGACCAATGGTCAATTCACATTTGCATATGCAATCAAATCAAAAGTCAAAGCGTTCATATCCTTCCGTTGAACATTCGGTTCAACTGTAAATAAGAGGCGCGTCCTTTTCGTACGCCCACCGCAACTTAATAAAATTCAATACCGGTATTGTGTGTGAATGTAGTGGTTGCGTTAGTGTTTGTGTATTTGGCGCGCTTTTACCTGATTTTAACTAAATATTTGTTTATTTACTCACACACACACAGATTGATGGAATCGCACGTTCACATTCAGAAAGGACGCTGGTCAGCAATAAACTTTTAGCTTTGATGATGATGATGCCCAACACGATATTTGCTTAAAATTGTCGCTTACAAACATTCACACCAATTAACATAGTGATGTGCGCGTTTTAAATATCGAATGAATATTGTGATAAAAAATAATTACATTCACACCTTGGTTTAAGAAAATTTCATTCGAAATTTTTTGAAACTTTCCACAGTCAATTCCATTAGATTGAAAATCTCAAGTGCAGCCGTTTTCAAGAAGTTCAAAGGTCATCGAAATCAGTTTTTTGCGTATAGCTCACTAACGAATGTTTCAGCAGAAAAATGTTATGCAAAAATTATGTAGCTTAAAAAATTTACTACAAAATAGGTTATGTAGCTTTTTTTGAACGACTAATAGTTTATGAGTTATGCCAATGATAAAAATTTTCCAACTGCCAGTGCTAGAACTTTCTCGATGGGTCTAGTAACAGCTTAATGAAAGAAAATGTCTTCAAATGTGAGCCATCTGCTTGTTGTTTTGTAGAGTCGTAAGCGGCATATCGCTGCATAAACTTCTCGTTGCATTCTCAACTTTTCTCAATGTTTCTATTCAACAATTTGTTTCAGATATATTTATGAAATCGAGTAATAAAAACATATCTCTAAAACAATTAAGTCCAGCACTCATGTATAAACAATAAAAACCAGCGTTTGCATAAATGACTGAAATGAAGATGGCGGCGTCGTATCACACAGGCAGTCGAACTTTGCGCTTTGCCACGTTGTTGTTTGCGCTGGTTTCCGGCGGATACGATTGTTGTTGTTGTTGGTGGCACATTGGCGCATACGAGTGTTGCATGTTAACCATTTGATATATGTGAATATTTGCATTTTGGAGTCTATCACGCCCGCTGCTGGTATTTAACAAATGGAACAGCGTGCGCAGTTTTCAATCATTATGAAGGGTCACCACCATTTCACTAAATTCAGTTGATGGAGGAACAGGACACGACGCTGTTTGTTCGTCCTTTCGTTTTTCCAATTTTACATTTGTTTATTTATATTTGCATTTCAAACAATAACAAAAAGTTTCATATCACAATATATCACGAAGGCTGACAAGCGTTATAGTGCCTTTAAGGGCAATGCACAATTTGGACACATCACGAATGGGGGTATTGAAATTATTAAGGTGTGATTTGTTTACTTTGAAAAAGTATTGATTTTGAAGGAAGTTAAGGGAGCTGGTATTCCAAAGAGGCCAAAGAACTTTCCATAGTCCAAATAAAATCTTTTAATTACATAAATATTTAATGCGCAACATTTCCCACAAAATATCCGAAGAAAATACTCAACTTTTTCAAGATTCGTTACACATTTCTTAGAATTTCTTAGCTCCTTTTAGCCCAAAAAAAAATTACTCTCCTGCAGCTAATTAAGAGAAACAACAAAACAATTTCCTTTTCAAATTTTAAAATTAAGCATCGAATAACACAAAAACAAACATAAGAAAACTCTATGGTAATCTCAAAGGAATCAACTTTTTGTAACCTGATGTCCTTTAGTATGAAGTTTGAAAAAAAAAAAAACAAAAAATTATTCACTCCCTAAACAATAAGGCATTCATTCCAACAATTTGAACCCTTTTGTCCAGTTGTTGCTTTTCAATGTTTTTTCTTCCTTGGTCCTTCTCGTTTTGGTCCTTCAAATAAGTAGCTGGCATTTATTTAAATTTCATTTTATGATTTAACTTTACACCTGTTAAAAAGGCTTTGTTTTGTATTTTGTTGCATTGTGTGCTTCAATTAAAAACCCTCAGCTGTCAAGTTATTTAGTGCACAGAGAGCGAGAGTGTACATAAGTATTATGTGGAGTACTTGAAAGAAGGTGTCTTAAAAACAAACTTTTATTTGTTGCCCATTAAAGGCCACTTTGAGTGCTGACTGCAACATTTAAGTTTTTTTGGGAGTACGCAACAAATTTTACAAAGGGTTGCCGTTTGTGTTGTGCTCCAGCTGTATTTTAGAATATTTTTGTTTTTTTTCTGTGCTGTGCCGTACTTCAAACCAAAATCTTCTTGTAATCGGATAAGGTAATTGGAGTTTTTTGTCTAGACATTAAATGGACATACATTAAAATGTATGCTGAAGAAATGCGGAAATTTGATGAATTTTAGAAGATGCCTCGTGCAATTAATAGCCCAAAGATTTAAGGTTTTCATATGGAAAAACCAAAGTTTTGATATGTAGCTTGATGAAAATAAAATCTTCATCGGAATTCGTGAGACCTAATTTAGCGAGACATACCCCATTAAAAAAACCTTAAGTAATGCCAAATTTCAGGCTGCAGAATACGCCTGATTGCTACTACAGTTCTGTGGCCGCGAGGAAAAATCAGGTAACTCCATTTTTCAAAAACAAGATAAAAACCCGTTTAACTTTTTGATGAATTTAGCATGTTTTTAAATTTTTATTCATTTTCTGACGTAAAATAACATGGGGAAACTCTATTTTGAATTAGGATAAAGATTTTTTAAGACATTTCACTCAATTTTGGGCTAAAATACAGCTAAGCACGGTCAGTTACCTGGTTTTTCTGCGAAAATGGATTTACCTGGTTCTTCTAAAAGATGTTATATATCCAAAGTATGAGAATGTTACAACCCAACGAAGCGCTTCGAGCCAATGACCTGGCTATGTTAATTTCTGCGCTATTGAAAACGACAACGATGCGCTTTACTGCTGCATAAGAGCGCTCGGAAGCACTATTGATGCGCTCCGCTCCCCATAGGGAAGATTAATGATAAAAGTTTGATTATGAGGAAATCGGTAAGGTTGCAGCAGAAGAAAAAGTAGTTGTATTTCATCAAATCAACCATTTGAAATTAATCAAACATGAAATATCTTATTTCCATGATATGAATGTGAAATTTCGAAAAGGTCACATCTTCAAAACGAGGCAAAAGTAATATCATAATATTAATTGGCTGACATTTTGTTAGGAATGAATAAAATTGATCTCTGTTTTCACGAAAAATTTACTTGATGATGTTAAATTAAGTTGAAAAAATAATATCGATCAAATAACCGATCATTATGGCACATAATTTATATGACATTACTTATGTCCGTTTTGGGGATGTGACCTTTTCGAAATTGCACATTCATATATTCAGTTTACTATTTGACAATATAATGATATGTACATAAATTGCATTTGGATTTCTGTTGAATTTTTTAGTTAAATTAAAAAATTTGTGGAGTTACCTTGTTATTTTCCAAAATGTATCATTTACGCAATTTTTTGTTTCTTAATAACTTGGGAATGATATGCATTGTTAAAATTTTGCTCTGATAGAATTATTGTGATGAAAAAAAACATTCCATTTTTCATGGTTTTTCCATTTTCCAAAAATATGGAGTTACCTGGTTTTCCCGCGCGACCAAGGACTCCATAAATGTTTTTATGTAAGGGGAGCATAACAACCCCTTATCATAAATATAGAATTTTAAGCGTTTTTTTATAAGTGTTGTACAACATCCCTTCATCCTAACCCCTTACCGTATGAAGCTGTGTATGTAATTAATATACTTTTTTATGTGGGGTACAATGGCCCCTCATCCTTAGCCCCTCTCTTTTCGCATGGTGTACCAAATTTTTTAAGGATAGTTGCTTTAAGTGCAGTAATAAATAATGTTTGTGGTTTTCTTATGAGGGTGTAATACCCCTTGTACAATCTTCCAATTTTTTTAGTTTTTGCATAACACCATATACCATTTACATACACGCTCTAAGTTCTGAATCGATATTTGTTAAATGTTCCACCCAATAGCTGCAACAGATGAAGTAGTATATAATTTCTCCTGTGTTTTCGTATGGGAGTGCGACGCCCCTTTTCTAAGCTTCCCATTCGTAAATGGTTTCATCACATAATTGCATTCATCAAGTTTTGAATCGATATTACCATAGGTGCGGGGAATTAGTGTTTTCAGCTCGATGTTTAGTGGACACAGTGAAAATCTTTGTATTAAGTTTCACATTTAAAGCTGCCATACGTGCGGATATACCGTAATATGTTTTTCTTTTGCTTATTGGTTTTGTATGCGGGGTGCAATACCCCTTAATTTGATCTTTCTGTGTTCGAGATATAATATTGTCAAATTAACAGGTGTAGATAAAGTGTAAATTTGGCTTCAATATCTCTGGTGGCTTAGAAGTGATGCCATGACAAAAATTAGGGATACAACACCCCTTTGTCTGATCCTTCCATTTTTCTTAAGAAAATATGGTGTGAATATGGTTTGAATATTTCTAAGGCTTGGTGCTTGCGTGATTCGCTCACAAAATTATTATTTAACAAAAGAGACCATTACTTCTCCATGAGAAATACATAAAATTACTTTCTTCGAAATCGTAGAAGTTGCAGAAAATCTCTTTTTTTCTGATTCAAAAATTGTCTTGAAAACTATACAGCCATTTTATGGCCTACTTTTTAGACCTTCTGAAATACTTTTTGTGGAAAGAACACAAAACCGTTTTTCATATCTTTACCAGCTCAGGAGTTTCATATAGGGCCTTATCGTATCGAGAATATACTTCTTCTCGAGATGTAGCATTAGAAGTAGTGAATATTTTATGAATAGAAATTTCCCTTGCAGCAAGGACTTTTTTTTTATACCCTACACCCAGGTTATATTCACTTTGTCCTCCCGTTTGTAACGCAGAGACGGAGGCGTGGCAGGTATAGAAAAGTATATATATTCTTGATCAGCGTCACCTCTTGAGTCGATATAGCCATGTCCCCATGTCTGGCTGTGCGTGGAAATATTGTTACGGGAAAACTAACCAAGATATTTCAATGAAATTTAATACATTGGCTTCGTTGTTAAAGTTAGCTTGTGGGGAAAATGAGCGAAATTGGTCAACGGACACGCCTACCGCCCATACAAATAATATACAAAAAACGCAATAATAAGAGCCATTATTTGTAATAACGCAAGCAAAATACACATAAATATTAAAAATAATAAACACAAGCTCTGAGCAAAAAATAGACGAATTAGGACTAGAGGGCGTGGTAACTCCCATATAAGCAAAAGTTTCAAAATGTTATATTGAAGGCGTTTTTAAAGATAATAAAATGAAATTTGACCCAAACACTTAAAACATTAATTGCAAGCTCTGAACAAAAACTAGACGAATTAATATTAGAAGGCGTGGCACCTCCCATATAAGCAAAAGTTTCAAAAAGCTGTACAGAAAGCGTTTTTTAAGGTAATGTAACCTAATTTTGTGCAGGCACTTGAAAAAGTTAGTGCAAAATCTAAGCAGAAACTAAGCAAATTCAGTGAAGAAGGCGTGGCACCTCCTTTTACAAGCCAAATGTTCAAAATACTGCAGTGAAGGGTCTAATTTTTTTTGGCCAGGCCAAAGGTATCATCCTTACTAGATTTATTTTAATATCGTTGACATTTTCAAAATGACCAGTTTGCAACGCCGAGTTTTTCCATTACCGTAGACATTTTGAACAAAAAAATATATGGCAACGCAACATTTTCCGCAAACAATCAGTTTGCAGTGCTAATTTTTTTCAATATCGTAGATATTTTGCATCAAAAAAAAAGTTTAAAATTTATTTCAGAAAAGTTTGAAATTTATTCCAAAATAGTTTAAAATTAATATTCTTTTGTCATTGTTCTATATAAATACTTTTTGGTATTAAAATTAAACTAAAATTTTTACTGTGTAGTTTTGAAAAGAAAACACAACAAACCAAAACAAAAATATTAATTTTTCATATATTTGTCAGTACTTAATCTGAATTCAGCTTCAGAATCACATATGGTTTTTGAGATATTCTTACCGAAAAGTTCGATTTTTCAGAATATAAAGAGGACGTACCAAATACTATTCATTATCTTTAAAAAAAGCTGTCAATTATTTTTGCTCGACTTTTCTTTTAAAAGTAATGACTATTTGAAAATGACACCATGGAGTGAAATATCATATCAGAATCCACATATGATTTTTAACTTTTAAAACTGGTCATAACTGATAAGTCCAATATAAAGCTTATTTTGAGGACGAAGAATAGTGCTAAGCGATAAAAGTAGAAAAGAACAAAACAATTTGGTGCGTCCTCTGTATAGCCTCAAAACTCGTGTTTTTGAATTTTTGGGTTAGAATATCACAAAAACCATTTATGATAGAGCGATTCCGAGATAACATGTAGATTCAGCACCGACAAATACATTGAAAATTACTATTTTTGTTTGAATTTTTTATTTTTTTCCAAAAGTACCATTTTCGACCTAATTTGAACGCGTTTTAAAAATTATTGAATTTTGTTGCTAACGCCATAAGGTATTGTATAACAAAATAAAATCGGAGTTTCTGCTAACATGCAATGGTTGTATTGAAAATGTGCAGAAAATGTTTAGGCAGTGAGTTTAACCTGACGGCCGGATAAAATAATCATAACTCTTATTTCCAGCTCATGTATAATATTTGGTCTGAGAAAATAAGTGTTCCTTCTCCTGTGTGTTTTTTGCAACATCTTAAAGAATAATCAAACTTTTTCCTTTTTTTTTCAACAAACAAAATTTATAATATCCCTTTTAATATGAATGAAATGGAAAAAAACTTAACATTTCGCTCCATTAAATAACATTTAAAATTTAGCTCCCTTAATACTCTAGGGAAATAAAATTCATATTAACAGTTGGAAAAATGAAAATTTATTACAAATTTAATTTAAAAACTCAAGAGCAAAAAAGGCACTTCAAAAAAGTAGCAAAAAAATATAAATTGAAATGAAAAGAGTCAAAAGGAACTCATACGCAACGCAAAACAAGGATTCACTCAGTTATTTCACTTGCAGCTTTTTAACTTCGTTTTAAATTTTGAAAATTTCATATATACAAATATAACGCTGTGTTAACTGTTTCATGAGTTGTTGCAAAATAAAATTGAATTCAAATTCAATTTGAACTTTTCAATTTGGGCATTTAGATTACACGCAGAAAAGAGGCAGGATGTACGGTAAGTGAAGCGAAACATTTGTTTGGCCTTGAGCAAGGTGGAAGAGCATCGCAAAGGAACTTATGTATTTCCATGAATTGTTTCTAAAATTCGTTAAATTAAAGAAAAATCATTCATTCATGCATTCATTCAAATTAAGAACATTGCTACACATTGTGCATGATGTGTCCTTTTCCAAGGCAACATACATAACTTGACATCCTTAAAGTTCAGCCCATATAATTGCTGTGTCGCCTTTGAACTCATCGTTAAATGACTTCAAGTCAAATGCAATGCACCAAAATAATTCATTTATGAAATTACAAAATAAATTTTCACTTAAAATTCAAATTCATAAATGAAACATTTTGCCGCTCTCTCTCTCTCTCTCTGGCTCAAACAAATGTAGATAAAAGCCTTTTGGCCAATTTTTAATCTGATTGCAACACTTAGCATTTAACACACTTGACATTCAAGCATTCAAATTGACGATGACGACAACAGAAACAGCAACAGCAACTACAAAAACAATGACAGCAACACAAAAATCAACATAGCAACAAAAACTTTTTTCTCTAAACGTCAACATTCAGTGGGATTTTTTTGTGTTTCTGTTCTCATTTTTTGATTTCATCACAGTTAGGATGTCAAAAGTGACACTTCAAGTGCGTTCTTCAATAATAACGACAACAGCAACAACAATTGAAAACACATCCTTTTTATGCCCGTAAGGCATCAATGTCGTTGACAGCAAAAATATCAAGAGCAACAACAACAACAACAACTAAAACAAAATTGTCAAACCCCATCAAAGTGAAATAATATTTAACAGAACTCGGGACAAAAGAAATCCACTTGATGAGAAGAAGAATTTAAATTGAAGTAGAAAGTATATGGTCAAAACTTTAGAATCATTTGTTAAAAAAAGTTTGCCGAAATCGAAAAATGTTGAAAATATTTTTATATACTAAGGCAGGCGCGAAATGTTGACATGGTTGCACAATGTTAAAGAAATCGAATTGCATATCAAAAGATATTAAAAACGCGGAAACTATTTGACTAACACAGAAATGTTTACAAGATCAAATAATGTTGATTAGGTTTTTATAAGGTGACAATCTCAACTTAGCTCTAGACTAGTGTCGAGAGAAAGGACTCGAAATTAACCCTAGTAAAACCACTCTAGTGGAGAAAGCTAAGCCTGGACGCCTTAAGCTTGGGGGAAACGGTGCTAATGGTTTCCGAGGAAATTAAATATTTAGGAGTAATCCTAGATTAAAGTTTAACTTGGAACAGTCATCTATCATGCATAACAAATAAAGCAAGTATAACATCCCTGCAGTTAAATTTAGATCTAATCCCAAAGAGTGACTAGTTCGGCAACTGGTTCTAGCGTTGTTCTAGTTCTCACGTAGTGCACATATCGTCAGTTGACAGAAAAAATATTTGCTCTCTTACTAACTGAGAAGTGCCGCTGATTGAGAAAATGTAGTATAGTGAGAGATTAATATGTGCGATTGGTGTTCTGTTTTTTTAATAAATTTACGTGGAATTACGCTACTTTAACGTAAAAAAATTGTTTTAATATCAGTAGATGTTTCACATCTACATCTGAAATTGTGTTCATTTATTGATTATTTGAAAAAATTGTAAATTTTTCATTCGTCATTTAAGTTGCGCATTACCTAATCCGTCATTGTTTGCTCATTCTTATTCTAATTATATCTCTCAATTTTAAGATACTCGTTCGCTCAATGTTTGGATACTCAAAATCGAGTCACGAAGCTCTTAAAATTTTCAACTGTCACTCGACTGGTGAATAGGTAATGCAGAGGGAGACAATTGATGATTTGTAGGACATCAACATTGAAAAATCGTCAGTCCATCATATGAAAATTCGTTAGTTGTGGAACTAGTACTAGTCCTGATTGGAAGTAGTCAAAGTAGTCTTACAAAACCACCACTGTACCAATGATCACTTATGCTTCATTAGCAAGGTGGTCAAAAGTAGACTAAGTAAAGACTCAGAAGGAATTAAGCAGGATCTTCAGAATAGCCTGCTTGGGTGTCACAGGGGCACTAAGGACGTGCCCGACAGTAGCACCAGGAATGCTTACGGGACTCACTAATTTTGTTTTCACTAGAAAATTCAAAGTGGTCATCAATAATAGCGCCGAATGAAGGAGAAAAAGTTCACTGATGGGTCCAATATGGAAGATGGCATTGCAGGAGCTGGAGGCGTGGGACCAAGATTCCAAAAAGCAGGTGCAATGGGAAAAACTGCTTCCATTTTTCAGGTGGAGGCCCACGCTTTAGAGTTGTTTGCCAGAGAATGTCTAAGAAGGGGCACTTCCGGCACCGACATATACATTTTTTCGGACAGTCAAGCGACTCTAAAATCACTAATGGCTTTTATATTGCTCTCGAAGCTTGTCTGGGAGTGTTTTGAGCAAATTCAAGTTCTATCGAGGAGGATACCAGGGCACGAGGGGCATAAGGGCAATGAAAGGGCAATTGCTTGGCCAAGAGAGACGCACTCAACTCTTCCATAGTGAACAACAGCTTCAAAAATAACCTTATTCGGGAATGGGAAGGGAACAGCCTGAGAGAACCACTGGAGAGCCCAGAAAGGCATACGACAAGCGAAAAGGTTAATTAATCCATAACGTGTTAAGATAGAAGCTGTTTTGAATCTCAGCAGAAAAGATATAAAAACTTAAAGTGAAAGGATGACAGGTCACTGTAACTATCAATTATCACCTAAAAAAGATGGGCTTGGTAGATAATGATTCCTATAGACTATGCTTAGAGGACTTGGAAATATTGGGTGTACAACTTAAAAACCGGAATTTGACGGTGGATGTCCGTACTAACAAATATCGTGAAAGCTCGAACTTTATATATATGTCATTTTGAAGGTACATTTGACAGCTGTCAAAATCAGTCAACAAAACAATTTTATCTTGTGTGCATCATTACTATTTTTCACGATGAATAACTTCGAAAATTGGAGAAAAAGACAGCATTTGCGGGAGGTTCTGTTGGGTCATTTTTTTGCAAAGAAAACTGCTGCTGAAAGTCATAGTTTGCTTGTAGAAGTTTATGGGGATTATGCTCCAGCTGAATCAAGCTGTCGTGAGTGGTTTCGACGGTTTAAAAGTGGTGATTTTGATGTCGAAGACAAAGAACGTCCTGGTCACGACCAGCTTGGTGTGATCCATTATGATCTGTTGCCAGGTGGCCAAACCATTAATGCTCAACTCTATCGTCAACAATTGATCCGATTGAAGCACAAAATCCAGGCAGAGCGGCCAGCGTATGCGACCAGACACGAGTCAATCATTTTCCACCACGATAACGCTCGGCCGCATATTGCTGCCCCAGTCAAAAATTACCTGGAAAACAACGGATGGGAAATCTATACAAATTTTGCCTCACCCGCCTTATAGCCCAGACCTTGCACCATCAGACTACAATTTGTTCCGATCAATGCAGAATGCCCTATCAGGAATACGGTTCACTTAAGTTCAAGATATCGAAAATTGGCTCGATTCATTTTTGGCCGCCAAGCCGGCGCATTTTTTTTGGGATGGAATTCATAAATTGCCTGAAAGATGGGGAAATGTTGTAGCTTCCAATGGACAATATATATATTGTAACATTTTTCCACAATAAAGCATCAAATTTCGCTAAAAAATTCCGGTTTTTAAGATGTGAACCCAATATGTACTTGTGCTATGTGCTATGTAATTGTTCTGCTGCGGTGAGACGCAGAATTAAGTACCTAGGTGCCGAGATTTTAGATCCAAATGACATGGGGAAAATAATCCCATGGCAGTGACAAGATTTATAGATAGTCTGTGACTTTTTTAATACGAAAAGAGGCTGCACAAAAGATCTTTCAGGTTGCAGATTCAGAGCCTTTAATTAATAATAATGAAAAAAAAAAGCGAAAAATTTTGAAAATGAAGAAAAATGCCAAAAAAAGTCGAGAATGTTTGCGAAAGACCTAAAGAAATTGCGATTTTGAAAAAAGGTGAGAAAGTTTAAAATGTTGACAAAGTCGAAAAATTATGATAGCCCGGCCAAACATTAAATACCGTACACTGCAGAATTTTGAAAATTTTGCTTATCCGGAAGGTGCCAAGTCCTCTCGTCAGATCATGCACTTACTGTTCTCTGAGTAAAATTTAGTTGGATCATCTCGAAAAACACTTTCTGTATAGCATTTTGAAACATTCGCTCATATAGGAGATGCTACGCCCTCTTGTCCGAGTTCGTCTAGTTTTTGCTCAGAGCTTACGCTTACCGTCCTAAGCATTTATGTGTATTATGGTTGCATTGCCGTGAAAAATACTCTTTAGCCCATTCAGTACGGTTTTTTTTTATTAAATATATTTTTTTTTTTTTTCAAGTAAGCAGATTACTACTTAATATCAATGCTAGTTAACCCCCAACACTGAAATCGCATTAAAATAAGATTTACCAAACTTATGGGAGTTTTTCTTAAATTTGCAACAAGTTTAAATTTTGTCACATATCCTCTTTTAAAAATGACCAATTTAATTGTGTTAGTTAAAGGAGTACACTCAATGGGACAAATATGTGCTGTCAGTATTGAGAGGGTTAAGTTTGAATATATTTTTTGTATGGGCAGAAGGCGTTGACCGATTTTGCTCATTTTCAATAATTCGAGCTTACTTTAACGACGGAGTGTACCAAATTTCGTCGAATTATCTTGCCTCCAAATAATGTTAAAATGGTTTCAACAGACAGACAGACGGACATTGAAAATTATGTTAAAATCAGAAATTTTATGCTAGTGTTGACAAAGCTGAGAAATGGTGGGAGATGTCGAAAATTCTGAAATATACAAAAAATGTTGATTAAGTTCAAAAATATTGCAATGTGAAAAAATTTTTTCAATCTCAATAAATGCAATTGAAAAATATGAAAACAATTTGGGAAATTAAAAAAATTATTAAAGGCAAAAATTAGAAAACTCATTACAACATGTCGCTTGCAATTGCCAAAAATCACTACGAAATATTAATTTAAATTTCCCTGATGGTTTTTTGAAATTCATCCATTAGAAATTTCGTTATCGCCGTGTTGACGCTTTTAACAATGGATGATTTTGAACATGATTGCAAAATATTTTTGCCGTGTGTATTTTCAATCAACGTTATTTACCTTATTTTCACAAAAGGCAGCAATATAAAAGTAACAACAACAACGCATCGTTGATAGCAATAGCGACAACAACAGGACATCACTGCAAATCGCTATGTTCGTCGCATCTTCTTCTGTACTTGTCGTCGTCATAATTTTCATTTATGACAAATTTTTATATTTGGTCAACAATGCAGAACTGTTGAGCAACATCAACAACAACAGCAACAACATGGCAACAACATGGAGAACAACTCAAAGAATAAACATTATTTTGCTGTAGACGAGCACACGTGTAGGTACCGATATTACAAACGTCATCAACATTGGCAGCTGCAATGGTAACAACGCACAACAACACCAACACCAACAACAACAACAACAACAACAATAAGAGCGATAAAAACGACAACATTGGCAACATCAACATTAAACGACTACGACGACAACAGACAGACAGACAGACAGACAGACAGACAGACAGTCAAATAGACAGCAACATGTCAGTTCTGACAAGAGCGAATTTTTAGCGAAATTTCCATCATCATAAAGACAACTCAAACGAGTTATGGATGGACATGTTACAGGTATTTACTATACGTACGTATATGCAGGTATAGTTTGGTTTGGGAACTTATTCAAGGAACAACAGCGACAGGCGCCACCTTCCTGCGATTGTTGTAATTTTCGAAATTACCTTCGCGCAATTTCTGCATCGTTGAAATGACTTTTTGAATGAATTTTCTCTTGTTCATTCACCAGCTACATACACTCAATTGTCGTCGTGGACGTCGACGTGCATCCTGCCTGGCTTAACATGCCTCATATTTGTATTGAACAACATGCAGTGTCATTAAAGTTTATGTATCATTTTTGGAAAAGTTTAATAGAAACATAAACAAAGGATGGTTTAGTTCTGATGTTTATAGTTTGGCTAAAACCTTTTCCATTTATTTCTCTTAAAATTTTTCTAAAGCATGAGCTAAGTCACTTACAAGTTTCAACTTCAACAAATTGATAGAAAAAATATACTGGTAAGCAAACCCAGACCAAGATTTGTCTTGTAATTATTTCAAGTCTTGGTCTTGAAAAATTACCAAGCTTCAAGACAAGACTAAGTTTGCTCATCATTATGTATGTAAAAGGAGTGAAACTTCTTTGGAAATGTAAAGAAATGGTGAAAAGTTTTCTTTCACGTGGTGGATATAAACACCCAAGTGGGAAAAAAACCGAGCGCTTTTTAAGAAAGCATTTCTCATAGAAATTTAGAAGCGCTTTCACAATGATTTTGTGTAGTTGGCGTTACCAGCTACTACAATTGCAAAAGGAATAAAAAAATAAAAAAAGATAGAGAAATGCGGTGATGAGTGTTCATGGAAATACGTTGGTTTTTAAATCGCGATGTCTCATAAACGGTTAGCTGGAGCAAAAAATGATCGTAAGGAACCTAATAGGAAATTATATGCTCTAGAAAAGACATGAACATTTTTTTTTTTAAAAACAGTTTTTTTCTAAGTTTAATATTGTCAAAAGATGTCTCCTAACCTATAAATCGCAAATAACAATATGTATTTATAGAACAAGCAAGTGTTTTCACTTTCAATGTGTGATTCACCGTTCATGAGTTATCGCAATTTAATTTAATTTAAGACTCTCTAGAAGTAATCGTTAGCGAGATATTTACACAAACATGATTTTAAGAAACGAGGTTTCAAAATTGAAATTTGGAAACAGCACATCGAAACCTATGATATAAATCATTTTCAAAAATCCCGGAAAACTTTCCAGATAAAACTGCCAAATGACAAGTTAGTAAATTATGTGCCGGATATTTTCACCCTGGAAATTTTGTTTATTTTCTTTTGTTTTATTGAATTGAAATTGAATGCACAATAATTCTTTCTAGGAAGCATTCGAATATCAAATTCTGTTTGGAGAGACATTTTCTTTATGTTTAAAATAATTTAATATGGCAACGTTGTAACACGCCCGAAAGAGGGCGTAAAATTATTTTTTTCAATATTTTGGCGTAAATATCATCACTCGAAGGCTTTCAGGGTCACTTATCATGAATCCGAAGTCAGGATTCGAAAATTCTTAAATTCAAGATAGCGGATGTAAAAAATTAGGAAAATCCTAATTCTAGCTATTAGTCGAAAAAGTAACGCTAGATCTAAACTAGGCTGGAATGATACCTAAATATTTCTTAGCTTCTTGTGTAATTTTGGAGAAATTTGACCAACTCTTTCGGTATTTTTTCGACTTTTAACAAAATTAGGATTTCCTTTTTTGTGCATCCGCCATCTTGGGTTTGAGAATTCTGACTTCATATTCATGATCAGCGCCTTTTTCGGGGCGTGTTACAACGTCGCCATATTGAAATTTTTTTAGGCACCACTCGGCTTTCAAAAGCTTTAAAAAAAAAATGAAAATTTTGACAACCAAAACTTTATTTTTCGTACACACAATTTATGGCCGTAGAACTGGTCCAGTTGATGTGAAACGTCACATATATACAAATTTTGTATCTTTTCATCATATTGGTCAGAGGTCTAGAGGTCTAACAAGTTTTAATTGTAAGTAAAGATAGTATGTTTCTTCTTATCACACGGACAGTTGTCGGTTCGAATCCTGCCGCGGTCAGCTCGTTTCTTTTTTTTTTTTTTTTTGATTGAAAAACGCTTACCGCCGCATTACAAATAAGCGCTTCAAAAAACCGTTTTCCGCAAGTCTGCATTAAGCTTCAGAACGATTACATTCTAGAACATGCAATCTTAAAAGGAAAAAATTGGAATCGCAAGCGCTTGTGTCTGAAAAAGAAGCACTTCCGAAAGCCTTTTTTTAAGCGGTTGCTTCTCCTTGAGTATGGTTTTAATACGATCTTCAGATGATACAATCGGCTCGGTTGTATAAGATATTGCATAATTTGAGGACATATTGTAAGAAATCATGCGACAGGCTGTACGTTGATTAAAATATATATTTTTTCTGGGCTTACTACAGATGTTCGCATCATGTTAGAAAATTTTAAAACATTTCATCATAGGAGAGTTGATCATGGTAGCATTTTTCAAGAACAGTACTTCTTGTAAACCAATTTTCAGTAAGATATTAGTATTCTTATATCAAGGGGATTCCTTTAAACTCGTAAAAGCCTCGAAAAGCACGTAAACCTCGAAAACTTTCGAGTCTCGTAAACAAAATTTAAAAATTTGTACGAAAAAAAAGTTTACGAGACCTCGAAAACTTTCGAGGCAAATTCGATGTGTAAATAGCCTCGAAAAAGTACGAGAATGATTGTTGTCAAATAAATGTATTGAAAAAATATTTTTTGTTTTGAAAATTGAGTTTGAATTGAATATTTTTTAAAGTATATGACAGCTGATACGTTTCTTATACGTTTTTAGAAATGTGTGGTCCTGAAAACAAGCTCGTAAACTTTCGAGATTTTCATAGTTTTCGAGCTTACGAGATTAAAGGTATCCCCTTATTAACAAAATTTGAGATCACATTCTCCGAAAATAACGCAGCAAACTTTTGCCATTAAGCGATTGAATGGAAACCACAAGATAGTATAAGACAAAAATGGTCATTGGAGTAATACATATGTGACCTGGTTTATGAAAAGGGTGCTTAGGTATCAAAAAAAACAAAAAAAAATAAAAAAAATTTCCCAATTTTTGCCGATTCGCATAAATTGACCTTAAAAAGTAGTTTTCTAGCTGTTTTTACGAAAACTTATTTTTGCACGTAGAGAAAAATCAAAAATGTTGAGCAAAGGAATAAAAATCATCGCATTAGATTGAGATGCTTTATTTTTAGTATAAGTATGCTACGCTTAGAGTAATAGAAAGGTAAGTACAAACAATGAAGAAACAGTCATTCGATAACTTGAAACCCGGGACAAGAAGCTTTGGTGAGTAAAAACGTCTTTAATCCCAAGAAGTAATCCTTTTAAAAAATTTTTTTGCTTGGAGAAAATAAAAAAAAAAATCTTCCAATGAAGAAATGCTTGAAAAGTGCACCTTCCTCTTTTCAAATGCCGTTCTCCGAAAATAAAAGAGCCAATTTAAATTCTAAATTTATAAACACCGCGTGGAATACTCCAAATAACTAAAGGCAAAATTTGTTGTCAGCGGAAAAACAAAACCAAAAAAAAAATAAAAATAATAAACGATAAAAAATAATGTCAACTTAAATCCCCATGTACCCAGTTTGCCGCTGACAAATGAACACAACAACAAGAATGTGATGGAGTGCGGAGGGGGCCAAAAAAAATATGCGCAACACTGCGTAAGATAAGAAGAAATCGGAAAAAAATTGACTCCAGAAAATATAAAAATCACCCGCCAAGAAAAC